>LOEQ01015268.1:0-15903 GCA_001685075.1 Bramus lutescens
CTTTAGTCTTTACTACTATTTTATAAACATTCAGTTGTCATTCTTTGCATCATATGCTACAGCATCTCATCTATGGTCTATTATAGAAGGAATGCTGCAATATTCTGTATAGGCATTTATAGTACCAAAGGAGAAAAGCTTTCTACATACAAAGGTTCTGTCAGTGTTTAGTCCTTCTTTCCAGTTTGATGGTTGCTACCTGAATTTTAGTCTAATTTTGTAAACTTTCTCTAAATATTTTGTAGATTCCCATTTGATTTTGTCTTTCAGATACCACAACCGGATTTCAGCACCAAGAAGAGAGCCTGACACTCCATGATCAATTAGCATTATTTGACAAATAGACTAAATGGTTTGTGTTGTGATGTATCTGCTAATTCAAGGTAAATGTTTTGGTGTGTTTACTTTTGATCCTTTTCGATTTATCAGTACACAGGAGGGATTTCACAGGCTGATTTATAATAATACCCACTTTTAAGAGAATAAAGGATAACTCAACCCAGTTTTTGGTAAGCATAGCTTTTATTATTTTTTTCCTGAGTGAGTTACCTTTTATTGCCCACATCGAATATCATCTACCACTTTTCTGCCCACTCATGCAGGCTGGCAAGTCCTCCCTGTAGTTTATCTCCATCTGCTTGGCATTTCACTACCTGGAAGAGCTTGGTGTCATCTGCAAACTTGGATAATTCACCATGCATTCTCTCTTCCAAATCATTTATGAAAATGTTAAATAAGAGAGGTTCCAGGGCGAATCCCTAAGAAACCAAACTGTTTTTTACTTTTTTTAATTCAGAGTCACATTCATTTCCCTGTAGTTTGTGTTATTCTTTCTCCCTGTTAAAATAAGTGTTGTATAATCCCTCTATATAGATATGTGTATATATTTCTCTGAGCACTGAAACTCCTTGGAGTCTGTTGAAAGAATTTATTCATAATATGTTTCTTCCATTAAACTCTTTGGTATCTTAGAGGCAAGAGAACTTTAATAGCCACAAGGAAGCTGAGCAGGTTGGATTTTGGGTTCAATAGATTCAATTTGGGATCATGTCTGGTTTTGTCTTCATATTTTCAGATATCAACTCATAGAAGGAAATCTATTTTAAAAATATAAATTTTGAAATCATTGGTACAGAGATAATTCTCTGGAAACAGGAGTCCAATATTTGTTCATTGTTCTGTAATGGTCTATATACAAGCACTGTTTCATTCAACAATCATACACCCTTGATGAAGTACTGTTGCCCAAATTAAAATGCAGGACAAAAGATAGCCACTGCCTTGTCTCTCTTCTAGAGATTATAAATATGAAGTGACATCATGTGTGTGGAAGTAGTCCCTAAAATTAAGATCATACAAACAAGGTAGACCAAAGGTGTCCAATGGTGTAAGGCAACCAGTAGTATAAAAGAAAACATTGCCTAGATGTTCAAAGACTTGACCTTCGAAAGAGTGCTATGATAGCAAAAGAGAATTAATTACTGAAAAGAATCACAATCATAATGAAGACCTACATATAAGAAATAAAGTGAAAATTTGAGAGAGAGACAGAAAGAAACCATGGTGAGAGTGTTTCAGGAAGCTTATTGTTTCTAGTTTCTGTATTTATCTCCTCTTCTTGTCCCTTTTCTTTATTTTTTCTGTTTATTTTGTTCTGGTTTGTTTGCTTATGATTTGTCTTATTATATTATATTTTAATTTTATTTTTATCTTAGATATTATCTCTGTTTGTTTTCTAGTAAGAAACAGAACGTGGTATATCTGAATGGAAGGGAAGGTTCTGAGGAGCAAAATATGTTAAAATATTTCTACATCATAGAAATGCAATTAGATGCTTTACAATGAGTTTAGAGAGAGCACATAGGACTGAGGAAACCTTAGTCTCATAAAGTAAAGATATTATAAATATCATCTAAACATACACTGTAAATAAGAAAGTAAATATTGAGTTTTGCTGCACGTGAGGTCCATGAATTCTAAGTCAGAATAGCATAGAAAGCAACATGGACAGGTGGTAAAAGCTTAAAGAAATACCTCAGACAGGAGAATGTAGACAATGAGGAAGAGTCAGGTTTTCTAAAGCTCCATGGACCTCTAGGTGAAGGATTATTCAAAGGATCAAGCAAAGATAAAGCTACACCCAAAGGTCGGTTAACATACAAGAGCACAGGTTTATAGAGGACCCAAGGAGAAACACGGAAAAGCTGGAAAAGGATTTCACTGAGAAAGGACAGAGAACTATGAAAAGTGCAGACTGTAAGGACCATGGGATGAGACAGGTTTTTGCAACCAAGCTGTTTAGAGCTAAAAACATATTTTCATGAGGCCAAACAATAGTCTCATTTCTGCTGGACTATTCATAGCAGTGACTGAAGAATAGAATCAGGGCGATATTTCCATCCCTCCCTGACTCAGAGTGGAGACAATTGTTACAAAGTGTTCATAACCTTAATAGGCCCTATTTTACAGAAGACAAAAGCTATCTAAATTCAACTCAAATGTTTGAAAAAATAAGAACCATATAACTACTGTGCTTATAATATTTTCTGAATTGGTCAACCATTCATTAAAATTCTATTCAAATGAGCTTAAGTGATTGAAACTTTATTGGATATATTCTACACGCTACATATCAGGACATCTATTAAGAAATCTGCTTCAATATAGCTTTGGCCTAAGGTTTTAATTTTTTTTACTTCAGAAATAAACTTGAATGGGAAGAGTGAACTCAGTTTTTCTTAAATTGTAATGCCTTTCACATTACGGACTGTATTGTGCTCACTGATTCAGATGCTGACATCTTCATTTCCACTATGACTGTATGTGCGCATAGAATGTTTAGAATTTAAATGACATCCAATAGAATTGACCTTAAAACAGAAGAACTGCAATTTTTATCAGATGAGAGATTCCAAGAATGTATATAGACAGAGGAAAGATCATATGAGGATGAATGGAAAGACAAATTGTCCACTTGAAAGTTACATAGAACAATCACAAAAGAAACCAATCCTTCCTGCACTTTGATGTTGAGCTAATAGTCACTAGTGAGAAAATGCATCAAAGTCACTAGTCTGGCATTTTGTCACAGTAACCTTATCAAAACAGTGAACCAAATTTCTCAGTTAAAAATTCTGTCACTTCATATCCTAAATTGAGTAGGCACTGTCTGAGAAAAGTTGTATCTCCCAAGGTCACACTGCTATTGTTTTATTTTATTGTGAATATTAACTATATTCACTATAGAGGTATTATATAAATAGAGGAAATAGAGAAATGAACAAAATGTTAATGGACAACCACTTTGGATATTTTCAGATTTTATTATATTCCCTGTCTTCAGTTCAATGTCAACTTCACAGATCCCACCCAGAACAAACCAAGAAATGCTATTATGCAAACTATTTTTCAGACATTGTCTTAGTTTCATTTTCAGTGTGTGACTGTTTCATCTTCATGTATGCATGTCTATTATCAGCAGATAATACATCAAAGGCAATCAAAGACAATATGAAAGCACTGGCTTCAGTAGATTATGAGTTGAAGGCAGTTGTTAAATGCCAGATGGGTCGGGTGCTGGTAACTCAATACTGGTACTATATAAGAATAGCATGTGTTCTTAACTACTGCACTCTCTATACAGAGCCTGTACAAGGAATGAATCAGTTACTTTTGAACTGTTGGATTCAGAGTTCAAGGAGGCTCCCTCTGAAATATTACAGACTATAGTCAATTATCTTCTGTGGTAGATTGAAAGAAAATAGCCTCCAACAGGAGTAACACTATTAGGAGGCATGGCCTTGTTGGAGAAAGTGTGCCACTGTGGGGGTGAGCTTTGAAGTCTTTTTTTGCTCAAGCTTCCCTCAGTGTAACAATCAAATTTCTGCTTCCTGCACAATGTAGCACTCTCTGCTACCTCTCTACTATGTCTTCCTACATGCTGCTATGTTCCCAGTCATGATGATAATGGACCGAACCTATGAAGCTGTAAGCAAGACACTCCAATTAAATGTTTTCTCTGTGTAAGTATTGCCGTGGTCATGGTTTCTCTTCACAGAAATAAAAAACCTAAGACAGAACTTGGTAACAAGGCACAGGGGTATTGTTGTGACAGGCCTGACCATGTGTTTGTTTTGATGAATTTAGACTTTGGCACTTTGGTATTGGAAAGCAGTAGAAAGCTTTATGTACTGTTGAATGGGTGATACTAGTAGGAGCATAGAAGACAGTGATAAGAGTTATTTGAACTATGGGTAGGGGTAAAGTCAAGATATTTCAAAGAATAAGAAATTTAGTATGTTTCTTAGAGATCATTCTTCTGATATTTTGGTGAAGAAAGTGATTGTCTTTTGTCCTTGTCAAAAGAGTCTGCCTAAAGTTAATATGAAGAGTTTTAGATTAATTCTGTTGGCAGAAGAAATTTTCTCAAATCAGCCTAGTATAGACTCTCTTGTGTGGTTTTTAAGGATAATTCTCATGAAGATTTGTAATGAATAGGAGCAAACTGAGCAGGGTAAATTGCAAAATGTAAATTTTGAGAAGAAAAAAAGCACCAGGAAGTACAACATAGCTAAATCTGGCATTTTGGTAGATAAACAGATTAAAAGGATTTAGGGAGTGATGACCTCAGAGCAAGACACTACACATTTATGTTTCCAGCTTGTGAAAAAGAACTAAAGAAAAGCTTAGAGATGGTTATGGTGAGGCACACCTTTGATCCCAGCACTGGGAAGGTAGAGAATGGCAGATCCCTGAGTTTGTGGCCAGCCTGCTCTAGAGAGTAATTTTGAGGACAGTCACCCAAATTTAGACAGGGAAATGCAGAAAGCTGGTGAAGATGCATTTGAAAAAAAAGGGCTATGTTCAAGCATCAGTAAGCAGCACAATTTGACAATTTGGACCATATAGCTCTGGCTTTAAAGTTAAGGATAGAAAAATGAGTTATGGAATTTGCCTCCTTGCCTAAAAAATGCCTCAGACAAAAGGTGTGTGTTAGGGATGTCCTCAAATGGAGGCCTAGTGGAGAGATCACTCTGTAAATCTATGAAGTTGAAACTTGAATTGCCTTGGAGAACTAAGAAATTAGAGATGCCAGAGTTATGGGACACCTACCAAGAAGAACTGCTAACAGGGAGTAGAAACAGCCCAAGAGAAAGAAGTGTTTTGTAGTCAACAAAGATGAGCATATTTGGAGATCTAAAGAGCATTTTGACACCAAAACAGAGGTGCATAGTTTGGAGCATGCCTAGCTGGTTTTCAGTCTTGCTTTTGTTCAGTATTTCCTTGCTATGTTTCCGTCCCTGAATTTTGGAATGGTAATATATATCTCCTATGCCATTATATATTGGAGTTATGTGATTTGATTTTGGTTTGGATTTTTACAGGTGTATTACAGTTAAGAAATTGCCATGCCTCTCAGAAGAGACTTTCAACTTTAAGACAAGTTTGAGACTACTATAGACTATGGAAACTTATGAAGTTGGACCAAATGCATTTTTTTCATTATGATATGGCTCTAAGTCTTTGGGGTCCCGAAAATAGAATGTGACGGTTTGAAAGGGAGTGGCGCTAGAAGGGGTGTGGCCTTGTTGGAAAAAGTGTGTCACTGTGGGGGTGGTATTTTCTTTAAGTTCTTTTTTGTTCAAGCTTCCCTCAGTGTGACAGTCAATCAGTTTCTGATACCTGCAAGCAAGGTGTAGGATTCTCAGTTATCTCTCCACTATGTCTGCTTGTATGCTGCTGTGTTCCCAGTAATGTTGATAATGGAATAAACTTTTGAATTTGTAAGTGAGCCACCCCAATTGTATGTTTTCTTTATAAATGTTGATGTTGTCATGGTGTCTTTTCAGAGCAATAAAATTTATAACTAAGACACCTTCCAAAATGTGATAATAAGACCCTTTTGCTGAAGATATCCCATATTTGAATCATAGAACATAAAGAATTAGGTTAATCTTAAACCAGAAGCTTAGCCCTTGCAAGGTTACTTTCATAGTGTTGGCAGGTACCATACATACAAACAGAGGGAAAAAGCAAATATCCATTTTACACAGATGTGAACCCTGCAAATCACAATAATTACTAGGCTGGCAAAATGTGACCACTGGGGAAATCGTGGCATTAATGTTTTGGAACTAACCAACTATTTTTTAAAAATTAGATTTAAGGTCTACTCCTTTAGATCAAATAGATAGCTGACACCATCAATGAGGTCAGAAGTCTTTATAGATGTAGCTTCTACTGTTTCTAGGAGATATAATCTTGTAGCAAAATCTCTGATTCTCTGGATCTTAAAGTCTTTCAACACCCTTCTCCACAAAGTTCCCTGAGCTTTAGGTGTAGGGCCATAGTTTAGATGTATTGGGATTAGGCACCACAGCACTGCATTTTAATTGGTTGTGGTTTACTGTAGTACACTCCATTGTCACAAAGTGAAGCTTCCTTGATGAGAAGTGAAAACCACGTTTCTCTGTAGTTATAAGGGCAAATGATTATAGATTGTTGTTAGCGATGATGCTGATTTAGTGAATTATAAGCTGTAAATTCTCCTCTAATAATTAAGATTTCAAAAAAATTGAGCAATTATCTAGATTTCCTGAAACAGGCATGAGGTTTGCCTTATGTCCAACATTCATCCCTGAATTCACACACAGGTAACATTATATGGACTGAACAGAGTATGTTTAGGACTATGAAAGAGAACAGGGAGGGATATATGATACATTTTGAAAAGAGGGGAGGACAAAATGTTGTAATTTATTAGAATCTCAACTTTTTAATTAAAAAAACATGTTCAATGTAGGAAGTAGATTATTAAAAAAAAACTGTTTGAACATAATTGAACAAATGTCCTTACAATATGACTGAGCATCCTTTGGGTATATATGCAAGAGTTGTATTACTGGATTCTGAGGTAGGTTGATTTCCAATTTTCTGAGAAACTGCCATACTGATTTTCAGAATGACTTCACAAGTTTACATTCCTACCAGCATTGGAGGAATGTTCCCCTTACCCTACATCCTTTCCAGCATAAGCTATCATCGATGCTTTTTATCTTAGCCATTGATTGGTGTAAGATGGTGTCTCAGAACCATTTTGATTTGCATTTCCCTGATGGCTAAGGATGTTAAACATTTCCTTAAGTATCTTTTGGTCATTTAAGGTTCTTCTGTTGAGAATACTGTTTAGTTCTGCAGCTCATTTTTTAATTGGATTACTTGGAATTTTGATGTCTAATTTATTGAGTTATTATTGATGTGGGGTTGGTGAATATCCCAAAGTCCAGCTGAAGAGTGGAAGGAGTGAGGATATGAGCAAAGAGGTCAAGACCATGATGGGGACACGCACTGAAACAGTTTTCCTGAGCTAATGGGAGCTCATCAACTCCAGCTGGACAGGGAAAGAACCAGAATAGGACCACACTAGACCCTGTAAGTGTGGGTGACAGTTGCATGGCTGGGGTAGACTATGGGGTCACTTGCAGTGGCACCAGGATTTATCACTACTTTTTTTGTTGGCTTTTAGGGAACCCATTCTCTTGGGATGAATACCTTGCTCAGCCTAGACAGAGTAAGGAGGGTCTTTGTCCTTTCCCAAAGCAATGTGAGTTATCCTCTCTGAGGAGTGTATGGAGATTATAGAAGGGAAATGGTCTGGTGACGGACTTTTCTCTCTGAAACCTCAATATTCCAGACTGTAAACTGGGACAAACAGTGATCTAACTAAGAGTTGATATTCCATAGAAATGAAAAATTAGACCCGATGAAATTCTGTTAAATTCTACAGGATCAGGGAAAAGACAATTAAATAATACTCACACTTTTATACTTTATACATAAAAAGCTAAATCAGCATCAAATTATCAACTCGCTATTTCCTAGAATTCCATGAAAATGAATGGCAACCTTACATTTTTAAATATAACAGTACTGTCAACAAATAAAAATGATTGGGGGGCAATGATCATTTACTTTATAAAAAGAAATCTTTTAGCTTATAGATGCTTAATTTTAAGAACACATATTTCCTGCATATTGTAAGAATCGTGCTTATGTTTACTTATTATCATGTTTGTTGTTGCATAAGGTTTTTGTTATCATAATAAAGTGTTGACACACCCTAAAGATATATTGAGGACATTTCACTTTCTTGTAAGAGAAACTCTGTTGTAAGTATAGTGTCCTCCATAAAAATATTACAGCAAAACCCAGCATACACAGAAAGAGATAATTAGCAGTGAAATCTTTCAAGTATTTCTGAAAGAATACCCAAAGAAACACTGGTTCCACTGTATGCTTCAGAAATTTTTTCTATGATTAAATGATTTGGAAATCACTGTATAATACGTGACCTTTGTGAAGATTTCAACAACACATTGGCACATCATAGGCTCTAAGAAGCCCCAGGGTTAAACTACTTAATATTTAGCTTAGTCCCAAGCCCAGAATTGTTCTAAATATCAATGATCATAAAATGTTGTTCTCTTAGCAATACCTATTAACCTCCTATACAAAGAGTGTTGCTTTAAACACCTTTCAGACTTACTAATTTCTGATTCAGAGTGTGGCGCCCATATAATATAATTATCACATCTGTAAGAGCAGAATAAAGTGGGCTTTTCATTCAATATGTACAAATATTCAGAAGGGCAATAAGCTGAGAACATATGGCTTACATGCAACCAGATTAAGAGTAGGGACACTGATTTTGATATGGAGTTTTTGTAGCCTCTCTGAGGCTATTTATACACTATTCATACATTATTATTCTTACAGTGTTCCTGAGGTGTGATAGAAGTAGCATCCATATATAAATAATGAAGGCAATTTCACTGATTTAAAAAAATAGGCCATAGGGCTATGGAAGTACTAAGTTATGATAAACAATTTCTTCAAGCATAGGATTCTCCTGAATTCTAACACCCTCTCTTGAATGAATGAAGAGTGCCAAGCTAAAAGCATTCGCTTTGTCTAAAATGAGTAGGTGTGATGTCATTCATTCTTTGAAAACCATGCTTTTAATCTAAAATTCATATAATGAGACATAGCAATGGAAGATAATGCATATGGAAGTGTTGCTTGAATGGGGATTCCCAAGTGAATTTGACATGGAAAACCCTCTATAATATTCATAGCATAGTACCTTCATGCTCCCCTTTGAAGTTACGTAAAAATTATACGTGGATAACTCAGCATGAGTCAAATACAAACAGGACAATGAGATGATTTATTTTAGGATACAGGGCAATATTTCATGGATGTTTATACTCTAATTAGAAAGATGATATAAACCCATAAACAGGTAATAAAGCCAAAGAGATGTGATTAAGTGTCATGATAAACAGCGTGAGAAAAAAGACAGCAGGTGCTGTAAGAGTACTGGGAAGGAAAAAAATCAACTCTCACTATTTTCATAAAAATAAAACATGTTAAATTTTAAAAGCAACTTGATTTATGGATATTTAGCTTGTAATTTTATTTTGCACGTTCAAACCTTTATAAACTAGATACTCTCTTCGTCATTCCAGCTCGCTCACCAGTTAGCCAAAGAGAGAACAGAATACTTAGTTCTGTCCCCACCATCTGCCCATAACTGCGGCTGAAATCAGGTGACAGTTTATCTAGATATATGCTAGCTACTCAATTCGTATTTGCATGGGGACTGAATATTTTGAGGTTCTCAGATTCAAGAAACTGTGAAAATATCTCATCTCATTATATAATCTTTCAGTGTGAGGTTTAGCCATCCCTGAACAATCATGGCCCAGCACAGAAAGTAAAGATGTGTTCTACATAAGCACAAATTCTAACAATAACACTTTGCATTTCCGAAACATCTTCTGTTGAAATATCTCATTCTCAGCCCTGTGTCCAAGCATTAATTTAACCTCACAAGGGAACGATAATTTGGAAGGAATAGGCTAACTGTGTGGTTGGGGATAGCACAGCTCAAAAGATCAGGGTAAGGTGCCAGTACTCTAACCCTTAGCACAATCAACTGCATAAGCAACAACCAATTCAAGGTCTCAACAACTTTACTTTCAAATGTCAATTGATATATTATAATAAATTGTTTCACCTTTATAAGTACAATGAAATAATCACAATGATCCTTTCTTCTGTGATTCGTTGTTATTACTATCCTTCACAAGTCTTCTCAGGAATGCTACAATCTGGATCCACTGATATGAAAATTGTACTAATGAAGAGATTTCATTTATCTGTACAAAAATGGGCAAAAACTTGAAGACATCCTCGGCACCTCGCAGACAGGCTTGCTTCATCTTATTTAAATCTATTTGTTATTTACCGATTTCATATGTGTACATAAGGCAACCTGACCACTCTCAAGCTCTCCCATCTCTCCCACCTTCCTATTACCTCCATCTACTTCTCCCCTTTAGAAAACCATTTTTCCCATTCATGCCTACCATATTTGTTTTTGCTATTGTTGTTTTGCTTTTTACAAAGTTTACCTAGGGTAGTGCTATTGGTCACATGTTTGGAGATACCCAACAGAGCCTCATGGGCTCAACTAGAAGGAATCCAAGTTCCAAGACTGTATCAATGGCCAACAACTCAGAAGAAATGGGCATGGCTCCATAGGGCCAGTCCCCTTCTGTGACTGACTGTTGATAAGGTATGGATTGGCAAGCTCAGCGCAGGTAATTCATCCTTATGAAGGCTATGTCAAGTTTAGAGGGTTTGGATACAGTTAGAAGTTTATAAGACTATAGGGAAGGCAGAAGAGAGGACTGACAATGTCAGCACCTACACAAATTACTCATTTTGTTCAATTAAATAAATAATTACTGTGTTTTTTCCATAATTAAGATGCAAAATTGAATATGTACTCAAAATTCCTAAAAATGGGTAGGCAAACAAAATGTGGGATGTACTTCTGTATATGTGTTGCTTTTATAGGCTGATGAATAAAGCTGTTTGGGCCAATGGCTTAGCACGGTAAAGCCAGGCGGGAAATCAGAACAGAGATGTATAGAGACTGAGTATCCAGACTCAAGGAGACAGACACAATGTAGCTGCCAAAGAAGAAAGAGGAAAGGCCAGAAACTTACCAGTAAACCACAACCCAGTGGTGATATATAAATTCAAAGAAATTGGTTAATTTAAGATGTATGACCTAACTGGAAAGACACCTAAGCTGTTGGCCAAACAGTGTAGTAATTAATGTAGTTTCTGTGTGATTATTGGGGTCCAGGCAGCCAGGAAATAAATGAACAGTCTTCATTTACAACATATAAAAAATATTCATCATTATCCATCTGTGAAATGCCAATTTTCTCCATGAGGCACAGAGTGAGGTATAGGCACGGAAACAACAGACACAAAGATAAATATAAAATCCACAAAAAATTATAAGAGAACTGAGGACAGCAAATGAATACTATGAATTGAAAGAAAATTTGACTGGGTCGGGGAAGACTTCCTCATATAAAAGAATGTCCCTCATAAAATATCTAGGAGCTACCAAAGAAAGGGGTATACTCTAAGCAGAAGGAAGATCATAGACAGTAAAATATGATCGCAGCAAGCTACAAGAGAAGACTGGGCTTAAACCAGGTTGATCAGTAAGGCATAGAAAGAAACAGCATTCTCATGCCTGGTATTCTTCTATGTCTATTTCCTCAACTAAGTATATTTTCTTGGACAGAGATGCAGATCACTTACCTGGACATATTTTATGGACGTCAAATTTCTCCCGAGGATGAAGGAAATGTAAAGAGCCACTAGAGCATATGCACCTTGCTTAAATGCCTGGAGAAATATTAAAGTATTCTGATATTTTCTCTTGGTGAATACTATTTGAATTGACAGACTGAGATTTCTATTCTGCATTGCACATTTAGAATGGTCTTATCTAAAGGCTAAGGCAAATGGCTTCTTTCCTAAGGGTCTGAATGAAAACAAAGCCAAGCGATGTGCACCCAGGGATCCCCTTGGAACATTCTATCAAAGAAAACATTAAGTAGCGCTGTTTTCATTACTACCATTGTGGGGACACATTGGTGTTGAGAGGGAAAACCCGAAGCTAATTCCTATTTTTGTAATGCAACATAGGGAAGTAACCTCAAAGGAGAATTTGTCTCGTACACTCAGATATGCAGGAGGTGACTCCAACTAAACATCATGAGGCGTCTTTACAAGAAGTGTTTACGTGAAAAGAAAGCATCTATTCCTGAGGCCAGTTATCTGCCACTTTTATAATTGCTTTCCTCCGTGGCAGAGTTATGGGCAAAGTCAAAACAATTGAAAAATCATTAAATAATCTCTTGCTAACTCTGTATTAATTCAGAAAAGCAGTGAGGACAGTATACTCTCAGGTGCTTCTCTGAGAGCATCCTCTCCTTCCTTCTTCACTGTTATCACCTGTTTAACAGAAATGGAAGGAAATGCATATCCAAGTCTGGGTTGGGCAATAGTTTTGGAGGAAGACTAAAGAATGGATCTGACCTGAGGTGACTGGCATTAGGAAGAGGCTGTAAACACTATTTCGGATATATTCCTGTCTTACTCAGCAGATAACTGTCCACTCTCCCTTGTGTGTCAAGAAAAGAAGAATTAGAACTTTGACCTATTTCTTAAGAATGGATGAAAATCTATGCTTCAGCAACTAATTTGATAAGAGAAGGGGCTTCAATCATTCATTCTAATTTGGCAAACAAAGCCTCTTGATAGACTGTGAAACAATGAACCTTTTGTTTTGCAACTACCATGCCAAGTATTTAGTGTGCTTTTGAACAATATTTAGTGTTGAAAAGTAATTAAAACCTTTCTCATTTGGAATAACCTCCATAAAATGTATGCCTTTTACTTCCCTTTTATCTTTCATAAATTATATTGCCTTCTGCTTAAAACTTGTGAAATGAGGGTCATAGATTGAAAAATCCAGTTATTTTGCATTCCCAGTGTTGGATCCTACTGATATTGGCAAAATAGTACATAGATGCCTTCAGGTTAGGGGAAATTATAATCAACTTTAAGATTTCCCTAAAATTAAATATGAAGATAAGTGTATTGATCTATGGTTGATAAACTATAATCAGCTCAACTAATATTACTTGAGAATTCTCTGGGCTGGAAGTCTGACATTTGTTTTATTAAATACATGGTACTTTAAAACTTAAAAATGCCTCTATGGCATTTTTTTTCCTATGTTGTAGAATTCCTGGATCTCAAGACTATTGGAAAAATCTACATTTTATCCAAGATATTACATATTACACCTGATGTTAAGTAAACTAGAGTCTAGAATTTATGAATGGGATTTGCATTACATGGGCAGGGATAATAATGAGGACAACTCAAGAGAATCTATTTTTACTATTTATATCCCCAAACTACATTGGCCTTCCAAATATCACCAGGGAAGATTATGCTTCCGAGTTATCAATGAGTAATCATGTCATGTCTGTCATTTACCATAAACTTAATCCTATATGAATCTAGGTAGAAATTTGTTAACACCGTGAATCAAAATGTTTTATATGAACAGTACAGTTACCCTATAAGCACACTGGACTCTCACACATTTAATATGGATTTTTTCCAGAGATGGTCCTAATGTGCAGAAAAGTGAGGGGAAGCATCATCACCTCATGAAAGCTTACATTAAAAATTTCATATATGCAGCCTCATTGCCTATTGCATTCCACCCTTCAAATCAGAAGCCTCCTCTCTAATACTAGCTACTAGAGTAGATCTCTGTGTTTTCATTTATTTCCAACTAATCATGCAATCAGTTTTTATTCATCCATGCAAACAGCTGGTCAATGCAAACACCCACGGTGGGTCCATTCTCTACCCCATCACAGCAGTATGCATTCACATCTTCCGCTTGGTTGTTCAGTCGATGATCCCAGGAACTTCTACATTAGTTGTAGGCAGTTATGTCTGAGTTGCCTGTAATGCAATCATATCCTCAAGGCTAAATAAAATTGAAAATCAGCTGCTTAAAATTCCCTGAAATGTAAGGAAAATGCCTATACAATTCACTTTTTGAAAGTGAATGTTAAAATCCATTGTCAATGTGCACAGCAACTCACCAAAGCGTCAGCTACTCAGTCATGTCAGACTCTGAAATTTAATACAAAGTCTACAAGTATGCTTAAGATTGACATATTTTACAATCTATATCAATCAGATACTTAACGACACAGACATAAGTTGTGCTTGAAGACTCCTCCCACCACGATCAACCTGATTGGATCTGGACAACCACAAAGTGCGTCTTTAAAGTAAAAACCGTAACTAGTACCTTACATATGTAGAAATGATGGGGAAGAGCAGGGAATCAAAGTACTGCTCCACCAGGAAGTTTCAAGTAGAAAAAGGTGGAATTTAAGGTGTTCCAAAATTGCTTTATCCTTTATTATCTACTATTTTCAAAAACGAAACAGAGAATGGTAGCTTTGGAAAATGCCTGTCATCCTTCTTTAAACTAATGCAAACATTCTTAATAATATTTTTGCACAATTCTTTTTTCTCTTTTTAGTGGCAAACAGAGGATATTTTTCTCACATAATATATCTTGATTATGATCTCCCCTTTCTCTACTGCTTTCTGTTCCTCACCACCTCTCCTCCCATTCACATCCACTCCTTTTCTATCTCTCATTAGAAAACAACCAAGCTTCTAAGGGTTACAATTAAAATAAAACATAATATAAAATACTAACATAAAACAAATCTAACACATTGTAATTTGACAAAACAAAGAAACATCAGTAGAAATGTCTAAGAGAAAGTGCAAGAATCAGAGAGCCACTAGTTTGCCTGCTCAGAAATCCCATTAAAATACTAATCTGGAAGTTATAATGTGTACACAGAGGTCCTGGTACAGACCTGTGCAGACCAACCCTGTACATGTTGCTTCAATCTCCATGAGTTCACAGGAGCTTTCTTTCATCAGGTTAATTTAGAGAGCTTTGTTTCCTTGGTGTTTTCCATCCTATTTGGCTCTTACACTCTTTTTGCCTACTTTACTTTAGGTCTCCACGAGCCATATGGAAAGGATATTTATTTCTAGCTGCTGCAGGAGGAGGCTTCTGTGATGATGGCTGAGCAAGACACTGATCTATGGGTACAGCAGAATGTCAGTAGGAGTCATTTCATTGCTTTTTGTAGAGTGATATGCTTGGATTTTTGTTTTGCTTTTTGTGTGTGTGTGTTTGTTTGTTTATTCTAGGTAGGCCCTTGTACTATCTAGTATAAGGTACTTGATCAACCAAGTATCATTGATATGAGTTTAATTTTGTGGAGTGGGCCTGAAGTCAACCAGATCTTGGTTGATTGCTCCCTCATGCTCTATGCCATCATTATCCTACGTATTGCAGTACCAGTTGTTGGGCAGTGCATATAATGGTAGATAAAGGATTTGTGGTGGCTGAGCTCATGTTTAGGATTCTTTCTTGGTGTTGTGCAGAGTATCTTCCTAAACCAAAGAAGTTAGCATGTAGGGGTGAGAGCACTATGTTGGTACCAGCTCAACTTCTCTATGCTCAATAAGACAGAAAGGGATGGGGGAAGAAATCTTGGAAGAGAGATTGAAAATACGCATCATTTAAGGGATAGTTTGGAAAATTAATGTAGGACAAGATTACTAAAATATATACACATGTGAAGGTGTTCTAAATAAAATCACCAAATAATGAGGGAGACAGAATACCAGATGGACATCTCTTGTCACCAAAAGAAGCTTCTAGTGGCAGAATTGTGTTACATCTAATTAAGTTATTTGCCCAAGGGTTCCCATGGGCTCCAAACAACCCAGGCTATTGCCAAGACTATAGGTTGTTCTTCACAAACTGAGAACAAGACCCCATTCCTGAAGATGACACCCACACAACTCATTGAATAAGATTTTTAAAAATCTAAAAAATGTCTG
>LOEQ01015269.1:7082-18776 GCA_001685075.1 Bramus lutescens
GATGCAGATAGCCAGCGACTTACACAGTGCACCTGGGAAATGTATGCTGGCCTCCGAGCCGGGAAGTGCAGCCTTAGGGGTGGCTAAAGGAATTACAGCCTTAGCCATTGTATATTTCCTAACAACCTTTGAAAGTCATTAAGAGGTTTTAAGTCATCCTTCCTAATTTCTATCTTCTGAGGTTTAATTTCTTTGGGGTATAACATGTGACCTAGATATTGAAAAGGCGGGTGCCCCTGTACTTTCTCAGGAGCAATAATTAACCCTGCATGGCTTAGGCTTGGTTGTAACAATCCTTATGTCTCTAGTAAAATATCCTTATCTCTATGAGCCAGCAGAATGTCATCCATGTAATGAATAACATAGACCTGTGGAAATTGATTTCTAACTTCTTGTACAGCTTGAGTTATGAATTTCTGGCATAAAGTAGCACTATTTAACGTGCCCTGAGGCAAAACATTCCACTGATATCTCCTCACTGACTCTCAGAAATTAACTGAAGGAATACTAAAAGCAAATCTTTGACAATCTTGTGGCGCTGAAGGAATTGTATAAAACAATCTTTCAAGTCTAAGATAATTTTATGTGTGCCCTTTGGTATGGCTACTGGAGATGGCAGCCCTGGTTGTAATGCTCTCACTGGCTGCATGGTTGCATTAACCTCTCTTAAATCCTGAATTAATCTCCACTTTCCTGATTTCTTTTTAATAACAAAAATTGGAGAGTACCATGGTGAATTAGATGGTGAAATATGTCCACTATCCAGCTGTTCCTGCTCTAACTTGTTGAAACATCTAATTAGTAACAGCTGTGCTGGGAGAATATAAATATACTCTCATTCTGGACATAATGTCTCTGTCCCATAAGTTCACAGGTAAATAAGGAATAATATATGGCTTAAAAGTTCTTTTATGGCCTTTCTCATCTTTCCAATGCTGTTCATTACTACTCTGTTCAGGATTTCCAGTCTGACCAATTCCTTGTAACTGTGTAATAGTCTCCAATTTTTGGCCACTTAGAAGGCCACTGGCTGGCTGTTATAACTGAAATATCTGCATCAGTATCCTGGAGACCAGAAAATCTCTTTCCATTTATAAACAAAGTGAGTTCTGGTCTCTGAGAACCTATGGCATGAACCCAAAATGCATCAGATGAACCTAATCTGTCTTCTCCTCTCTTTTCTTTTTAGGACCTCAACATAAAACCAACAATACTTAACCTCATAGAAGAAAAATTTAGAATTAACACTTGAATGTACTGGTACAACTCTAACACAGCCTCAGTGGCATACACATTGAGAGAAACAATCAGATCTCTTGAACTGAGAAGCTTCTGTATAGTAAAGGACATAATCAACAAGACATAATATTAGGCTATAGAATTGGAAAATACCTTTACTAATCACTAACCCACTTCAAAAACATACAAAGAATGCAGGAAATTAGTCATCAAAAGAACAATTAATCCAATAAAAATATGTTACAGACCTAAACTGAAAACTCTCAATAGATGAACTTAAAATGACCAAAAGACATTCAAAAATTGCTCAAATATAACATCCTTAACCATTGGAAAAATGTAAACCACAACAACTCTGAGACTCCATCTTATCCCTTCAAAAATGGCCAATATCAAAAATACTGCTCACAACTTATGTTTAAGAGAAACTCCTTCACCGCTGGTGGAAGTGCAAACTGGCCCAGCTGCTTTGGATCCTAGTATGTCGAATTCTCAGAAAATTAGGTAATAAACTACTTTAAAACTCAGCTATACCTCTTTTGGGCCTATTACAAAAGATGCTCAAACCATGCCACAAGTACACGTGCTCAACTATGTTCACAGCAGAATTACTATATCATACACAGAATCTGAAAACAACCCAAATGTATCTCTTCTACACACATGATAAGTGAGAGAGCCACAAATACCATAAAATATCTTTGAGTAACTCTAATCACACAAATTGAAAAACCTGTATAACAAGAACTTTAAATCTTTGAAGAAAGAAATTTAAGCCATCAGAAAATGGAAAGATCTATTCTCTTGTAAAGATAGTGCCAACGTAGCCAAATTGACAATCTTACTGAGAGAAATATACAGATTTAATGCAAATGCCCATTAAACTTATAACAAAATTCTTCACAGACTTTGAAAAAACAATCCTCAACCTAATGAGAAAAGACAAAAACTCAGGATAGCCTAAACAATCTTAAAATCCTGTACAATCAAGGAACTTCTGAATGCATCACAGTCTCTGACTTTAAAATTTAGTACAGAACCACAGTACTGAAATCAATCCACCTTTAATATGAATTCACCTGCCTACAAACAGCAGACTTTTGACAAAGAAGGAAAATTGTGAAATGGAAAAGAAGCATTTTAACCTGCTTACCTCAGAGGCTACCTTAATTTAAACCTACCTGTCTTTATTCTTTCAGTTGAAGCTGCACCACATGGCAGGGGGTAAGACACAGGCTCACTTTGTCTGTTAGACTGCCTTCCCGAGCCCTGGCAGGCAGATTTTTAATTATCTTTTTTATTTTAACTTGTAAATCATAAAATTAGGAGAATTTTTGAATCCTCTCCTCTGTTCTATAGACTGTGTGAGGTTAAATTTGCTCTCTAAACTTCCTCTTGCTCCTTCTTGCCTTTTACCTGTAGGTGGGTTGGATAAGCTGGCTATTGTGTGCACATGGTGACTCAATCTCAGTGGTAACTTGGTGATTCTTGGGCCAAAAGTCATTTTTCCTTCATCATTCCTACTCATTTAGCAAGCACTAAAAGTTGCAATTCTGCAACGATCACACTTACAGATTCTCAATAACTCTGCCATTATTTCTGTATCTGATGCTGCTGTACACTCTCTCCTCTATCTTTAAAAGTATCTTCAATCAACTGCATAGCCATCCGATTGCTTTCTCCTTGTCCCATATTTCTATATTTACAAGTTTTACTCCCGATATTACTATCCCATTTTGTTATCTAAGCTCACATTACTCATGCATCCACCAATTTTTTTTATCACCGGTTCCTCACATCTGGTCACTTCTTCCTTGCTTTTTGGGGTGTATGGATCAGCCTCACGTTCTCCTCCATCCTTTGTCCAGTTTCCATCAGGGGTTCAGCGATCAGCATTCACCGTCTCTCGTCTTGTCCTTTTTCCGGATTTTCATGGAGTTCGGCGGTCAAGCACCACGTTGTCTTTCGTCTCTGGATTCAGGGGTCAGCCCCACATTGCTGGCGCCATTATGTTAGAGCCCATAGGCCCCAACATAGATAACTATTTTCCCTAACTGGACGGATACGGAGCCGCAAGGGATAACTAGACACACCTTATACCATCATCATGGAAGGGCATCTCAGGTTCTTCTTTCCTGAAGATCTCTATATATTAGTTTCTTATGTCATTAACTGAGTCTCTGCATCTGTGAGAGTTTGTCCATAGACTCTGTGAATCAAGATTTTTCCAAGTATTATGATCCTCTGAAAAATCTGGCCAATAAAAATAGGGCACTTCTCAAGATGGTTCTTTCTTGCTTGATAGGGTTCTTATGAGCCATGGAATTGAGGTCTTATCTTGTGCTAACTTTCTGTACAGGAATAGTCATACTCAGACCCAGCTCTCTACCATACAGCATGTACAAAAGACAAATGAGTGTAATGGTTCTCTTGAAGGCGGAGGACAATGTGTAGTATTAGCAAACGGCAAATGACAATAAAAGCCAATGGGTGTGGTTTCAATCCTCTATTAAAGAAGGTGTAAAAAGGTGCCCAAATTTATTCAAAAGACTAGAGAAATCCATCAGAACAGACAGATCAGAGAAACATGCACTGTTCTGCAGAGATTATTTCCCCTGCCTTTCCTTTCCCTTCCCTCCATTTTCTTGCCTTCCCTACACTTCCCCTCTTTTCTCAACTCTCCTTGCCTTTCTTTTCTTTCTTATTTTATGGTTAATAATCACTGTCAACTTACCTGAATTTAAGATCACCCAAATGATTTACATCTGGTTATTCTATGTGTGAGTGCTTCCAAAGTGATATTGGGCAGGGAAGACCTACTGAACATAGGTGACACCTACTCATGGGACAGGGTACTAGATACAATAAAAATGGAAAAAGAAACTGTCTGAGAGTGAACAGTCCCCTTTCTCTGTTCCTGATCTTCCTAGATGTGAGAGTCAGCTTCACATTGCCATACATGAAAACAGTCCTACCACCATACCTTTCGTTCCATAGTAGACTGTGCCCTAAACCACGAACCAAAACAAACCTTCCTCTCTCTCTAGTTACTTCTCAGTTACTTTCCCAACGNTATTTTATGGTTAATAATCACTGTCAACTTACCTGAATTTAAGATCACCCAAATGATTTACATCTGGTTATTCTATGTGTGAGTGCTTCCAAAGTGATATTGGGCAGGGAAGACCTACTGAACATAGGTGACACCTACTCATGGGACAGGGTACTAGATACAATAAAAATGGAAAAAGAAACTGTCTGAGAGTGAACAGTCCCCTTTCTCTGTTCCTGATCTTCCTAGATGTGAGAGTCAGCTTCACATTGCCATACATGAAAACAGTCCTACCACCATACCTTTCGTTCCATAGTAGACTGTGCCCTAAACCACGAACCAAAACAAACCTTCCTCTCTCTCTAGTTACTTCTCAGTTACTTTCCCAACGTTCACTTTGTTTTCTTCTTGATGAACAGAAGTTTCACTGTTATACTTCTATCATACAGGTAACATTTTAAAATCAAATATGACATCTATTTAATGTGTCTCTTGCCCCAGCTCTTTCTATTCTATATTAATGTTTAAATGGCATTCAACATTCAAATACACACCTTTTCTTTATCTTGTGTTAATTTCTCGGAATATAATATGTTTCACTGAAATTAATGTCATCTATATTCATTCATGTTTTCTTTTACTGAGTTATTTATAATTAGGCAGTGGTGTTGTATTCATTTAATCCCAGAATTTGGAAGGCAGAGGCTCATGGATCTCTGTGAGTTGGAGGCTAGTCTGTTCTACAGAGTGTGTTTCAGGACAGCCAGGACTTACACAGGGAAATTCTGTCTCAAAAAAGAAAGAAAAATCATAACTTATTTTATGTAAATTGGTGGTTTTGTCTATGTATCAGGTGTCCAGAGGTAAGAACTGGAGTTACAGACAGTTATGAACCACCATGTGGTATAATAAATCAAACTCTGGTTTTCTGAAGAGCATCTATTGTTCTTAACTGCTACATCATCTCTGTCTTTTCTTTTTATCTAAATATGGGAGAAATGTTTGTGGCTGTATAATACTCCATGTGTATGCCAACCATATTTTCATTGTTTATCTCACAGTAAGCATTTCTATAGATTCTATATCTCAGGTATATTGAATAATGGAACTCTGAGCATGCTCAGACATGTATATTTGTGATGTTTCAGTGATGAATCTGCTGAGACAACATTTGTGCCCCTATGACTACTAGGTATCTTATTTAGTTTTCTATTGTTATGATAAGACATCATGAGCAAGGCAACTGATAGAAGAAAGAGCTTTTTTGGAAGCTTGCAGTTTCACAGGAGGAATCCATGCTTATTCTGGAATTGAGCATGTCCATAGGTACCCAGACAGGCAAGTAGGCATAACACTGAAGAAATAGCTGAGAAGTTGCATCCTGATCCATAAGCACAAGGTAGCAAGAGTGAGACACTGGAGATGGCATAGGCTTTTAAAACCTCACAGCCCTCCTGCCAGTTACCACACTTCCTAATTCTTCTCAATACTACTACCACTTTAGGCCCAATAATTCAAATATGAAATGTATGGGTACAATTCTCGTTTAAGACAAGACACTGGTTAGTCCGTCTGAACATTGATCAATTCATCATAAAAATGTAATTAAATGAGAATCAGAATAATATTCATGGGAACATTGTGCTCTGTTATAATATGCTGTCACTGCTACATATTTTAATATTAAATTTCAAGAACCAACTACATAAAAAATGATCCAAAAAACTAGTCAGAAACCCTTATGTTAGTTATTATGTTTCAGTATTAAAGGTCCATATCAACTCTTATAATGCTAGTAAATTTTCTGTTTTATCTAAATGACCTGCCATTGTTATATTTAAATGGAGTCAAACACATAAGTTTAAACATCCACTTTTAGCATATGTGGTCTGGTCAAAACATTTAATGTCTCTTTGTTTCACAGTCCCTGTCTGTAAAACAAAGATAATATCAATCTCACCACAAAGATTAAAGGATGACATGTTTGATAATACCTAGTAAGATGTGAGGGACCACAGAAAAGATAAAGTAAGATAAATTTTGCAGATGTGGGAGTGAGAAGAGATTCTAGAGTCAGATACTAGGATGTATTTTCTAAGCTTTAGACCTTACCAAAAGTCATAACTTATCACCCCAACATGATCTAGAACTCTACTTTCTGAGGAATGAATTTCTATTTACCTCTAAATGTCTATCTATTATAGGAGGAAGTTGGAAAACAGCAAAACTGACTCACAGAGAGTGCTCACAACTTGAGTTCCTACTTCATAACCAAGGACCATCACTGCCATGTGGTCACACATGGACTAGGTTCATCTCACCATTCTTCCATGTGAATTGGTATTTTGAAAATAATCTTGCTATGATTGCTAATTCACAGTAATTGTACATGTGATGCATTTTACTGGTAATTTTTCATACATACAATTAGACATACAGCTTTGACCTGACCCTCTTTACTCAGAGTGTCCTCTTCCTATTAATTTTCAGCAAAATGGAAAATTCTAATATTTCTCTTACTACATCTCAATTATTATAACATGTCTTCTCTTAATTCCATCTATATCCTTGCAAAAATAGGATTTTATTCTATTTTAAAACAGAAAAATATGCCATGGGTTATATAAAGTACATTTTCTTTATTCTTTGAGGGACATTGAGGCTGACTCCACATCATGGCTGTAATGAATAGCACCTCAATAAATTCAACTATGCTGTTGTAGGACACAGTTCTCTGAGGAAAAAAGCGTCATCTTCTTAAGATCAACCATGACTGCTTGTAAGCTTCTTGATTATCACAGAGCAAGGATGGGGTTGGATACTCACCTGAGAATGAAGCCATAATTCTCAAGCATTTGCTCACAGTTAAGCCCTAATATTCTGGCCTTGGTGTCTCCAGAGGTGCTATAGTATATAGTCTGCATGAAGGTTGAGAAAGACTCATTGATGCAAGTATGGGGAAGCAACTACCCATTCTGGGTGAAGTATCTCCAGTGCTGTTACTCTGAGGTCACCTACATGTTTGTAAATAACCTTTACCCAATAAATTTATTGGTTCTCATGGTGAACTTTGGTTAAGTCTCTCCCAAGGAAAAAAAAAACACTTGTGCTGTGATAAGGTAATCTGTTGTGGGAGAATTGTCTGTATTTTGTCAATCATGTATTTTAATAAATACTGTATGTTATTATGCTCTCTTTGAATGGTTTGAATGCTGAGGAAGGAGCAACAGCTGCTAAAAGATATTTGCTTATAAATGCTACTGAACTAATCCAAGATACATATTTTGAAAATACCTTTGAAAGACCCTCACCTAAATTGGTAATTGGGAAGCCTTTAGCTCTGGGTAAATGGAAATTTACAGAAGTTCACCACCCTGAGCAGATGGATAATTGCTGCTTGAGCCAAACAGGAAGCCTGTGGTTTCACCATTAGTCATGACCTGGCCCCTGTGCCAAGAATAGAGAGAACATCTGACTCCCCAAGCTTGTGATCGAAAGCTGCAAATTGCTGATGTGTGCTATGTCTAGTTCTATGGCTTTTCCAGGAAATGTAGGAACAGGCACAAACAATAACCAATAGAAATAGTGTTACTATGTTTTCCAATTATGTAGTAGTCTTGCACCCTATAAAAATTGCTTGGGAAGCTTACTCGGGGTGCCCAGTTGCCTAGCTGGACACCCACGAGCACTTGTGTGATCAATAAGTAAGCCTCTTGCTGATTGCATGCACTGGCCTGGTTTATTGAGTTTGGGGGAACTCTCTCGAAGATCCTGACCTGGGGGATCTTTCATTTGGAGTTCCCACCAGGATCCCCCCTCCTCAATAACAGTGCTTATCAGGAGGTAAGCTGGCTGGTCGCTTTGTCTTAGTCTTTGTCTGTCTCTGTTTTATGTTTTGTAAGTTGTTTGTACGTACAGACACTCCATAGGCTGAGTGGCTGTGGGAGCTGATGAGCTCCGGATTCCCCACCAGCCACCCTGGGAGACATTCCAGGGATCCTGGGAGCCCGATTTTTGTGGGCTCACTTTGTAACCCAGAGTGAACAGGCCACTATGCTGGAGGAATGGGAAGACAGGACTTCCCCTTCTCCATCTGAATTTTTGCTTTCGGTTTTATGCTGACCTGGTGCCGCACGGCTTCTGGCCTGCTGTTTGTCTGTCTGTTTTGTCATTACTGTTGTATTGTTGATATATTTTGAAGAAAGACCTAATATGGGACAGAATCTAACTACCCCCTTAAGTCTAACCCTAGGAAACTGGAAGGATATTCACCTCCAGGCTGATGGCCAGGGGATGGAAGTCAAAAAGAAGAAATGGCAACTCCTTTGTACCTCTGAATGGATGACTCTCATTTCTACCTGGCCAAGAGATGGTACTTTTAACCTGGATATTATTTTGCAGGTTAAGGAATGGGTGTTTAATACTGGACCCCAGGGGCACCCAGACCAGATCCCCTACACCATCACCTGGGAATCTTTGGCTTGGGATCCCCCATTCTGGGTTTCTCCCTTCATCTCTCCACAGCCCTCAGCTCCCCAACCTCCTTCCTCTACCCCTTTACCACTGACCCCCGATCCTTATGCCCCCCTCAAGAGCCAACCTGCACACCTCTATCCTGTCCTGGAGAAATCTACACCTAAGGCCTCAGCTCCCAAACTGGTCCTTCCTCCCTTGGACAGACCACTTATAGATCTCCTGACAGAAGGCCCCCACCATATCAGCCACAACCAGCCCCAGTGGAGGACAAGGAAGGACATCATGACTATGAAATCGAGGAACCTGGAGATGAGTCTGTTCTGGACAGCACCACCATGGCTGGGGCACCAGGAGGCGACTCTCCTCCGAGCCACCATCTGCGGGGGCACCATGAGCCTAGAGAACCTGTCTCCCAAGCCTTCCCCCTACAACAAGGGAGGAACAGCCAGTTGCAATACTAGCCATTCTCTGTTTCTGATTTATACAATTGGAAGACTCATAACCCGTCCTTTTAGAAGGACCCAGTTGCCCTTACAGCCTTAATAGAATCTAGCCTCATAACCCATCAGCCCACTTGGGATGATTGCCAACAACTCTTGCAGGCATTATTGACCTCAGAGGAAAGGCAACACGTCCTCCTTGAGGCATGCAAGAATGTTCCTGGGGCCAACAGGGCCCCAACTCAGCTTCCTAATGAGATTGATGCTGCTTTCCCCCTCAATCACCCAGATTGGGACTTCAACACCGCTGCAGATAGGGAGTGTCTCTGTCTCTACCACCAGATTCTCATTGCGAGCCTCCACAGTGCTGGACACCAACCTACCAATTTGGCCCAGGTAAGAGCAGTCGCACAGGGCCCAGAGGAGATGCTTGCTGCCTTCCTAGAATGACTAATGGAAGCCTACCACATGTACACCCCCTACGATCCCATGAGTCCAGATCAGAGGGGGAATGTCTGCATGGCTTTCATTTGGCAATCCGCTCCTGATATTAGAAATAAATTACAAAGGCTGGAGGGACTGTGAGACTTCTCCCTTCAGGATCTTATGAAGGAGGCAGAAAAGATCTTTAATAAAAGAGAGACCCTAGAAGAAAAAGAAGAAAGGTTGCATAGGTTGCAGGAAGAGAGGGAAGATAGGCTTAGAAAAGAAATAGAAGATAGAGAAGACAAAAGGGAGAAGAAACGAACCAGGGAACTAAGCAAGATCTTGGCCACCAGAGCAAACCAGACTAAGCCAGAAGCAGGGAGATCAGATAGGATGGGAGACAAAAGGAGGCCACGAATGGACAAGGACCAATGTGCCTACTGCAAAGAAAGAGGACATTGGGTCAGGGACTGTCTAAGAGACCCAGTAACCCCAGGAAGCAACCAGCCCAACTGCTGGCCCTAGATGATGACTAGGCCAGACAGGGCCAGGAACCTCCCCAAGCCCCGGACAACCTTGCAAGTGGGGGGCAACCAGTCACCTTCCTTGTGGACACCAGAGCCCAACATTCAGTCTTAACTAGGGCAGATGGACAATTAAGCAGCCAAACAACTTGGGTTCAAGGGGCCACCGGAGGGAAACAATATCACTGGACCACTGAAAGGAAAGTGCTCCTGGCATTGAGTAAGGTAACCCACTCCTTCCTCCATGTACCTGACTGTCCACACCCCCTGCTAGGGAGGGACTCACAAAGATGAGGGCTCAAATTCAACTTGAGAAAGAAGGGGCCGCAGGATCTGGACTGGACGGGCAGCCCCTACATATATTGCCTTTTAAATTAGAAGATTAATACAAATTATTTGAAAAATTAACCCCTGGAAATCTGAAAACTTATTGGATTAAAAATTATCCCCAGGCATGGGCAGAGACAGGAAGCATGGGGCTGGCCACTCACTCAGCAGCTGCCTTTGATGATATTCTTGAAGGCCATTGCCACCCCTGTCTCCATCAGACAATATCCCATGTCTCAGGAAGCACATCAAGGGATCAAACCCCATATTAAACGACTTTTGGACCAGGGAATATTAGTCCCCTGCCGGTCTCCATGGAATACCCCTCTACTCCCTATAAAGAAGCCTGGCACTGGGGATTATTGTCCAGTGCAGGATCTGAGGGAAGTTAACAAATGGGTAGAAGATATACATCTGACAGTGCCTAATCCATATAATTTGCTGGGCACGTTGCCTCCAACCCATTCTTGGTACACCATCCTAGATTTGAAAGATCCATTCTTTTGTCTAAGGCTGAGCCCCCAAAGCCAGCCCATATTTGCTTTTGAATGGAAAGACCCCAAGGGCGGGATATCAGGACAGCTGACTTGGACCAGGCTACCCCAGGGCTTCAAGAACAGTCCTACCATGTTCAATGAGGCCCTCCATCAAGATCTGGCCACCTTTCAGAAACAACACCCAGTCCCGATTTTGCTCCAGTATGTGGATGACCTGATCCTGGCAGCTATGACCAAGGAAGGATGCATACAAGGTACGCGGGCCCTCCTGCAGACTGGGCAAATTGAGCTACTGAGCCTCAGCAAAGAAGGCCCAAATCTGTAAAATCAAAGTGACTTATTTGGGCTATCAATTAGAAAACAGGCAGAGATGGCTCACGGAAGCCAGGAAAGAGACTATTGCTCACATTCCACACCCTAAGAATGCCAGGCAGCTCTGAGAATTCCTCGGTATGGCAGGGTACAGCAGACTATGGATCCCAATCTTTGCAGAAATTGCAGCCCCCTTGTACCCCCAACCAAAAATGAAGCCCCTTTTGATTGGACTGAGGAACATCAACAAGCTTTTGGTACATCAAAAGATCCATACTCTCTGCCCCAGCCCTGGGACTGCCAGATGTTACTAAGCCCTTTGACCTTTTCATAAACAAAAAACAAGAGTTTGCAAAGGGAATTCTCACTCAAAAATTGGGCCCCTGGAGGAGGCCCATAGC
>LOEQ01015271.1:0-12903 GCA_001685075.1 Bramus lutescens
GCAACATTGAATAAATGGGACCTCCTAAAACTAAGAAGCTTTTGTAAAGCAGAGTGACAAATCTTTAGAGTGTTCAAGACCATTATCCCACAGAACAAAGTCTCCCAGGAAAGTTTGGTGACCTATGGATTTCGCCTATAGAAACTCCATCAACATGTGTCTTGAGCCTACTAAGCTGGAAATTTTCCAGGTAATGTTCCTGGTCATATTCTATCTTGGTCAGTGTTTAATATTTTTAATAAAAGCTTGTTTAAAATTATCCAAAATGGTGAAACACTTTTTCTGGCAAATTTCAGGATTAATACTTATGTGCTTCTCTGTTTTTGTTCTCACAATTCTTTAGCAAAGTCCCTAACAAATTGCAAGGTTTTGTGAAGTTTATTTTCTGTGAAACTCTCCTTGTTTTTTTTTTATATTTTTAACTCTCCTGATATGGAATAAGAAAAATGATTGCTGCTTCCTTCTCATTTAACAATCTCCATCTAAACACTTCTTACCAGGAGAGCTGCAGAATTTTTCTGAAAATTAAATGCATATTTTTTAAGTTGGCCTTTGAAACATGAAGTGACTCTTTAAATGGAAAAATTGAGCTAAAAATTGGATATTTCACTCAGTAAATTTCAAAGCACATCAAAATACACAATGGAAAAAAGAAAGCCTCTTGAGCAGACTGCATATCTGCATGTAGAAGAATGGAAATAGACCCATGTTTATTACCTTGCACAAAATTCAACTTCAAATAAATCCAAGATATCAGCATACATTGTGACACACTGAACCTGATAGAAAAGAGAGGAACAGCCTTGTACTCATTGGCATAGGAGGCAACTTCCTGAACAGAACACCAATAGCACTGCCACTAAAATCAGCAATTAATAAATGAGAGCTAATGAAACTGAAAAGCTTCTGTAAGGCAAAGGACACTATAAGTCTGACTATGCTAAAACCTACAGAACAGAAAAATATTTTTACCTACTCCACATCTGATAGAAAGTTAATATCCAAAATATATATAGAACTCAATAAACTAGACATTTAACAGAAACCACATCATCTAATTTAAAAATGAAGTACAACTATCAACCAATAATTCTATTTAGAGGAAAATGGAAGGGCTGAGAAAACTTAAGAAAGTGTTCAGCACCTGTAGCCATTAGGGAAAATAAAATAAAATAAAATAAAAGCTTTCTTGAGATTGTATTTCACACCTATCAGAATGGTTACATTCAATAGCACAAGTGCCAGCTCATGTTGGAGAAAATGTGGAGCAAGGGGAATACTCCTCCGTTGATGGCAGAAGTACAAACTTGTACAGCCACTATAGAGCTCAATATGGCCATTTCTCAGGAATTTGGTAATTGATCTGTCTCAAGACACAGCAAGATCAGTATTGGGTATATATGATGCCCCACCCTACCTCAAGGGCACTTTTATAACCTTGTCTATTGCTGCTCTATTCATAATAGCCAGTAATTAGACAGATGTCCCTCAACAGGAGACTATATAAAGAACATGTGGGGTATATTTATCCAATGGAGGATGAACCAGCTATTAAAAAAATAGAAGCTACCACCATGAAATTTGCAGGCAAATGGATGGAACTAGAAAATAATCATCATGAATGACTTAATTCAGGCCCATATAGATAAATAGGGTCTACATTCACTTATATGTGGATATTAGCTATTAAATGAATGATAACCAACATGCAATCTGTAGATCCAAAGAGCTTGATATTGAGGAAGAGAGTAGTGGAGGCACAGGGATCTCCCTGTCAGGGGAAGAAAGAATAACTTCCGTGTGGACTATGGGTGGGATGGGAGGCAATTCGGAAGATCAGGTGGGGAAGGTAAGGGGAAGTAGGACTGAAATAGGGAAGGTAGAGAGAGAGAACTACAGCTACAATATAGTGGCACTTAAGGGTTGTTAATGAAACCCTAATACTTAATTCAGCAATTTTACTTTCTCTAGAGACATGAAAATAAGAATCTACCCATTTCAGAATAGGAACCCATGACAGTCCAAGGTATGATTTCAACAAAGTCCAACTTGGGAAGATGAAGAGAGCAACGGGATTACTTACAGAGTACAGGTAAGGCATTACCTCACAAATTAACTGCAACACAGAACATTTTCACCCCATGATGAACGAATATTTTACTATACCTGCATAGATGGACTTACCTGATGATCAGAGATAAAACAGCCACATTCGTCAGCCATACAGACCAAACAGTGGTGAAACACACCTTCAATCCTAGTAGCCACACTAGTTTGCCATAGAAACTAGACGACAGTGGTGCCATAGGAACTGAGTGGTAGTAGCTCATGTCATTAATCTTATTACTAGAGGAATATAAGTTGGGATGAGACAGGAGCTCATTCTCTTTCAGTCTGAGGATTGCTTAGAGGTAAGAGTTCCCTAGTGGCTTGACTGTTTTGCTTTTCCCATATTCAAGTTGAACCCCAATAACTGTCTCTGAGCTTTTTATTATCCCTGCTACACCTTATTTAACCAAATTCCTTTACCTGTATGAAGCAACCCTAAAGGTATGAAAAAGAAGAAATTTGGCAAGTGGACATGTTTCATTTTGTAGAATTTGAAAAATTAAAATATGAACACCATACAACAGACACATTTTCAGGATTTAAATTGGCAACTGTTTTCAGTTCTGAAAGGGCTGATTCTGTAATTACAGATTTCACACCTGTTAGAAGTGTGCAATTATGGGTATACCTGCACACATTAAAACTGACAATGCTCCATCATATGTCTCTAACATGATTTAAAAAAGCGTTTTGCATATTATATCATAAAATATACTACAGGTATAACACACAATCGTACAGTACAAGTTGTCATTGAGAGATCTAATTGCACCTTAAAACAAATGCTTAACAAACTGGCAGGGGAAACTAGGACCCCCAGAGACAGGTTGCATATTAAACTTGAACTTCTTTGATGCTAATAATAAAGAAGAGCAGCAGCAAGGCACTGGACAAGAGAAAAAACTTCTGAGTTAAATCAGCCAATGTATTTCAAAGTTGTGTTGACCTCAGAATGGAAACCAGTAGATGTGCTACACTGGGGAAGGTGTTTCACTTTTGTTTCTGCAGTAGAAGAAAAACTATGGATGCCATCAAAATTAATTAGGATTTGATTTGAACTGGAGAAATATCTTGATATGGAGAAATAATAGATCATCCACTGATGTGGCTTTCCTACTAGTTTCAAGGAAAACTCAGAAGGGTCAGGGAAGGGTTCCTTTTTTATCTTTACAGGAAGATAGAGATATCCACCTTAAATAAATAAAAGACCTTGGACATCTAGACATCTAAAAAGAAAAGAAAACTATCCAAAACATATTACCAAGCAAAGAAATCCTCATCTATGTTACCAATATTCTCTGTAGAGTAAAAATTCATTACATAAACATCTATAACTCTTCTCAGAAAAGTTGTAGTAACAACTTAACTAAAAATCCAAAACTGGCTTTTGAGTTGGAGCATGACTCCATTTCTAAATTCAAGCATGTTGTTAAAAGAAAATTCACAGCTTCTGTCTCATATCAAAGAGCCTCCAAAAGCCTAGAGACTACTGTTCTAAAAACTCTGTTTTCTTCTCAAAATTTCTATTTCTCCTCATACTTGTTTCTGACTCATTGGTACCTTTCCTTGGATAAATGTCTATCTTAAAACTTAAACTTTCTGTTTTGATATTAATAATGTTGACGTTTTCCATATTAAACAATAAATTTTCCTCCAGTAATTACTAAAGTTTCCAGAAAAAAATAGGGCCCCTCAACAGTGATTCTACCTTGTTCATATGATGCCATCAAACTGTCAAACACCACTCAAAGATTAGTCGTTGCCTACAAACTCCTCAAGACAATTCCAGTTTTGCTAGCTGAGATGGTACACGTTTTTATTATAATCTAGTTAGAACTTCAAGTGAAAACTTCAGAAAAAAAAACCTATTCATTACTTAGAGACTGTCTACAATTGTTACAAACAGTAATTTTGAGACTTAACTCTCATATTAGTTTTTACAGGATCCTATAGAGATACTTTTGCCCCCAAAATAGCTGTAAGTTGTTTTAGAAAACAATCTCCTCTCTCCCAAAAGATTTTTTCTTCTCAGAGATGTGGATAATTGTTATCTGTTAGGGGTTGTTTCTAAGTTGGATAGGGTATGGGATGAAATAGCTAAGTTTAGACTCAGGAATCTTTGTTTGGAAAAGAAAAAAAGAGGAAATGAATGGGATGGGATAATACGTAGATTAGTGTATCTACTTGTGAATTATTAGTTATAGACAATTTACATTGATATAGATTCTTGTATATTGACAGACATTATATTTATATTTGTTAGATGATGTATGTTCATATTTCTGTTTACAATATTTTGTACACAAATGTAAAGTTATTTTGTCATATTGTATGTAGGCATGTTTCTACCTCATCTTAGATATTCTATAATTTGATCGTCATATTACCCTATACATTTCTACCTCTTCTATTTTGTTACAATATTGAGCTTATTGTTTTCATGCTACATGCTTGCTTAAATATTATTTATGTTCATATAGAAGCTTAGTCTTTTAATTATATAGGTTATTTAAGAATGAAAGGTTTATGGTCACCCACATTTGTCATACTTCTAATAATGTTAGTCAGTTTCTTGAGATTCACAGAGGTGTACCCTGCATAGATAGATGATCTTCAAAGACTTCAAGGACCTATAAAATATATGACATTTAAATAACTCAGGATTCTGTTGACATGAAGCAGGATTGCTTCGGGCAGCACTGATCTGTTCCTGACAGAATTTTGGATACCAAAGACATTCCACAAAGGGCTTGTTTCCTCCTTGGAAAAACTGACCTTTTGTGCAAAGAGCTGTCCTCGCCTTGACTACTGACAATATGCATATAGTCCAAACTGGATAAGCAAGATACAAGTAGAAGTCACTGCCAAAACTTGTCAAGACAAAGTAGGCCAGTCTTTTGAATTTTCCTGGTTTTGAAAATGGTCTGTCAGATATTCTAAGCCTAGTCAAAGTTAGTTGTCCCAACATTGCAAATGAGACATATCAGGCTATCCAGGTAGCCAGCTATCTCTGTCATTTCTTGAACCTTTTAGAAGTCACTTGCTTGCACTTCCTGCTTACTCAGGTAATATTATTTTCCTACTTATGTTTTTGATGGGGTTGAAGGCTAGACAGTCACAACTAGTTTCCTCTCACAACTTAGCTAAGACATTTCTGGTACAAGACTTAGGTTCCTCAGGATAGGAAAATTATTAAAATAATCTCCTTATTTTTTTCTAATTATTGGATTTTTGTCATGCATTTCTTGCTTGATATTGCTCATACTGTTTGCAGTTCTATTTTTGTGTATGTTTTTGCCCTTTCTTTCCCCTGGGAAATACTTGATATTTTATTGTACATAATTTTGTATTAGATTTAGAACCCTTTTATTTAGACAATGGAGGGAACTGTTGTTGAATTTCAATTAGCTAATAGCTTTTGGGGTATTGGCCCTTTGGACATACTCTGAGGTGCTATGTGTGCCCTGATAAGCAGAGAGAAGAAGCATGCTTGTTCTCTTGAGAGATCAGAGCAGAATCAGGCTGTTTCACATCTCCCTGTAGCAGATCAGTGGGACATTGCAGTTTCCTTCCAGTCCAGTGATCCTCTTGGATCCCATTTCCTTTGTATCCCTATAATAAAGACAGTTTTTTTTTAACTTTCACAGTACCTTAATTAAAGAAATCCTAAGGATCAATACCTAGTTATGATTCTAGTAAATTTTTATTCAAAACATATTACATAATGTATTTACCATGTCTTCTACCCCTCCAACTCCTCAAACAGCCCTTATACTTCCTTCCCAAGCCAGTTATGTTTTGAAAAAATAAACCAGGAAGCACAAAATACATAAAAATCCAAACAAATAAACTTAAAACCAATATGAAGAAATACTCTAAATAAAATAAAATAACACAAATGTACAATAGAGCTTATATTTTGTTATCCAACTACTCCTGAGCATGTAGCTTGTTCTTGACTGTTGTGCCAGCATTCACAATTTCACACAGAAGAGGATCCTGGCACTGCCAAAGGGAAGAAGATCCTGCTTCTAAACAAAGAGCTATGTGGAATTGATGCCCATGAGAAATGAAACAACACACAAACAAAAAACAAAATCTTGTTTTTAAATGAAGTGCTAATGAGTGTGTAAACTAAACTCCAGTCTAGGTCACATTCTCTGGAAGAGAAAGGCAATCATCCATATTACACAGCTACAAAGACAGTTACCAACAACAGTGTGACCTTTAAGTGTACCCCAAGGTACAACAATGGTACATATGATAAGGAAGTAACCAATCCTCACCCCAATTTATTGGATTTAGAGAATAATACATGGAATGCAATACTTTTAACACACTGCTAAAATGACAGAGAACTTAAGGCTGTGAAGATCATGAGCCCATGAGAAATACTAATACTATTCTGCTAAAGGAACCAAAAAATAATATTATTCTATTGATACACTCATAGATCCGTGCCTTAGCCAAACCAAAACAGAGAAGCTTTTTCTTGTTGTAGCTGAAAATTAATTCAGAGATCTATAACTAGAAAATGGAGTGAGAGAATTGAGAACATTCTTTTCTAATAAACAGTTTTAGAATCTTGAAACAGTTCATAATTTTTAGGCATGAATTCATTTTTTAAAAGAAATGCAGCAACAATTGTTAGAATTCTGTGAGGTAATGATTTATATAAATATGCCAGTTATAATATGAGTGGCAATTTGGTACTTTTTATATTAAATTGGTTATTTAATCTGTTTGGTGTGTCTATTAGTAGTTATCTATGTAATGTAAAAAGCATGGATTGCCTAGTCTATTTCCATATTAATTAATTTCTTCAAGATGAACTTGTAAACTGTCGATATAATTGATATTTGAGACATTGCTTACAATGCTGTCTAGAAACAGAGACCACTTAGAAAATTGTTCTTGATTTACTCATATCACGAGCATTTTATACACGATTTATTTTATTCCAGAGTGTGTGTGCTTGACCTAAGGCAAAGAAAACTGCTGTGTTCCAATCATGAGAACAAAAACAAGGTAGTTGTTTGAACCACTCTATTTTACTACTTCAGTAAAATTTTAAAAAGTAGCTGTGTGTGAGGGTATGCTTTCTAATACTTTAATATAAATATAGTATTACTTTTAATTTGTTTTTATAGTAACAACTAAAAGCTACCAAAATGCCAAAACTACATTATTTACTTTCAAATTCATTTTGCAGTAATATAGAAATTGTTATTAATTAAAAGTTAAATTTGGTCATGTACATTTATACTTCCTCTTTAATTTTATTAACTTCCTATGGAAGTTGTAAATGCTCTTTACAACAGTTTTATTTTATAAGGAAATCTTGAAGACAACAGATATAATTTTAAAATATCTGATTAATTTATTGAACTATAATTCTCATTGAACTATAATTCCTTTCATGAACAGTATTTTTAATGTCTGTCAATATCTCTGTTTCTTAGGAAATGAAGGGTTTTTTTTCTCTTTTCTAAAATTAACTTCTGTGATCATTAATACTAAGAGTTACCTCCAACAAAGAGAAACCCATAAAACATAATCTAGACCCTATTATTCACTTCAAGAACCGGTGCCTAGATACCTGCATAAGAACACAGTTAATAACAGCAAGGGCAATATATCTCCAGCCAAGCCAAGCTATCCTACCAGAACAGGACATGAATATTTCCAATTAGCTGAAGACCAAAAAAAAAAAAAACCTAACAAACCCTTAAAACCAACTATGTGAAAACCAGAATTCATTAAGAAGGAAATGAATGAATTCCTTTAAGAATGCTAGAAAAACACAAACACAGACTTGGAAGAAATGAATAAATCTTTTAAAGAACATAAAGAAAAGACAAAAAAAAACAGGTCAAGGACAGTTTTCAAGACCTGAAAATGAAAATAGAAGCAATAAAAATACTTAAAGCAAAATAGAATTCTGAAAATGAAAACTTAAGAATATGAACAAAAACATAGCATCCAGGAAATCTAGTACAATATGAAAAGACCAAACCAGAGAATAATAGTAATGGAGGTAGGAGCAGAATCCCAGCTTAAATCCCAGAAAATATTTAAAACAAAATCATATAAGAAAATTTTCATAACCTAAAGTAGGAGATACCTATAAAGGTACAAGAAACATATATTATACCAAATAGATTGGACCAGAAGAGAATATCCTATCACCAAATAATAATCAAAACTCTTAACGTACAAAACAATGAAAGAATATTAAAACCAGCAAAGGGGGGGGGGAATCAAATACCATATAAAGGTAGAATTACTCCTTACCTCTCTATGAAGACTCTAAAAGCCAGTTTTGGGAGAGTGTGTCGTTACATAACAAACATTTGCAGGCCATTAATAAGAATGCGTTCATCACCCTATTGCAGTTATACATAAAGCAAAAACTTTTTTGTTTTGTTTTTGATTTTTGGGACAGGGTTCTACTGTGTAATAGCTCTAGCTGTTCTGAAACTCACTTTTGTAGACCAGGCTGGCCTGAAACTCAAAGAGACCCACTTGCCTCTGCCTCCTGAGTCCTTGGATTAAAGGTATGCACCAACAATACCTAGCTGCAAATCTTATATAAAATTCAGTACAGCTTCTCAGGATACACATGTAATCACTAAGATATTAATCAGAATGTGTGCCAACCTTCATGGTCAAAGAACTAAACATTTAATTTATTTTCCAATAAATGAAAGGCAATAAGTCTTTTTTTGATATCTTTGTATTTCAGTTCTGTTCATCACCCTAAAATATGATTTTGTAATCAAGAAAATCTCAATGTATAAACTGAATACATTCTTGTAATGGAGATGGGGAATTGGTTCCGGTGTGTGATGTATGCGACTTGACATGAACAGTGATACTAATTTTGCAGACAATTATAGTACATGATATTTTGTATTGTGCTTACTGTTTGGAACATTTGAGGAATACTATGAGTGCATAGTCCATATCAGTATCAGTCTGTAAGTAATGTGTAGCATACTACGTTCTAAATTTTAAAAGTTAGAATGATATTATTTCTATTACATTATATTAAAATTTAAATAAACAGACTTATAACCCAACTGTGAAAATCATAATGGTAGAATAAATGTGTTTCACAAAATAAAAATTTCATACCTAGGTACCAGGTAGGATTACATGGAAATCTTATCAACTATTAATTCCTGCATGGCCAACCCACAGATTCATGCATATTAGTTTTGGGATTTTTCTAGTTTGTTGTTTTCAATAAGTAGTCTATGTAAACACTTTATTGGGAAAAGTTTCCACTGTAAAAGTACAGTGAGACAATGAGAATAATGATTACTTAAATAGAAACAGGAAATCCTCCTGACACAAGAATGTTTTCTCTACTCATAGGCAACAGTTAACCTGTCACTTTGATACTTCATTTAAGGAAGGCATTTAGAACTTATATATTGAGGCCAAAATTCAAATTTGGTATACATTGGCTAGAAGCTTATATACAATAAGCTATTTTACCTTAATTTGCATCTTATTAATACATACCTTATCATTATTTACAGTATTTACATAATACATCATTTATTATCACATATTTATGAAACATCACACTGTCCAATTTAAAGAGCAATGCTGAATGTTTAACATGCCAAACAGTTTATTTAAAGGCATAAAATATTACCAGAACACTTCACAATCCTTACGTATTCATTCAAAATTAAATCCACTTCTCTTTTTCTCAGAGAAAATTGTCATTTTAAATTGGTGTAATTATTTCTTCTTTTGTGTTTTTCCATGTGTGTTACTGTGAATGAGTGTCCACATGTAGGCAAAACTTTATTTATGTAACATTAATCTGTCCTTGGAAAAGCAGGAGTTCAAAGGATCCCAGGGCACAGTTTACCAGACATAGTGTGTCACTGGTTTGACTTTTTGGGAAGTACTTGAGGTTTGCCAGAAAACAGAGGTTTACGAAGCACTGTGGAATTTTTAAACATTTTAATAACCTTAAATACTTAATCACATTACATACAATTTTAGCATTTAGTAAAAACAAATAAAGCCAAAAAAACTCAATCTAGCACAATCACCAACAAGTCATACTGGATATGAACACAAAATATTTTGAAAATTACTAAGAAGGTTATGAAGTACAATGTCCTTTAGATTATCAGAATTTTAAAATGGCAATGAGATCAGGAGACCATTCCTCAAGCTGCAATATGTTACATTTAGAAAGTAACACAGAGTGATGAGGCAATGAGAAAAATCAGTTAAATTTTACCATATTCTGATTTTACTCATATTCCTAAGTGATGTGATATATGATGATAGCAAACCAAACCCTCCCTGATCCATTTTGATGATGATAATATGAACTTACTGACTTAATGAACTTGTATCTAAACACCTATGATACTGGTTTCTACCTCCGTCTGATGTGCTGCATCTTCAGTGTGATCATTGAGCAGTTATTGTACATGATACAGCTGTTGGAGTATGGTCCTAATTGGGATTTGTGTTTTTCCAGTTTAATTAACTATAACATAAATCTTCGCATCTATGAACAGTAATGTATTCAACACTTTTGGTATTTAATTGGGAAATAGCTAATCTAATCATTAAGGGTGTATAATATTCTGTGTGGAATTACTGCTTCTAGATAAATGAGTATTCATTTTCAGGAAACATCTACTTACCATTTGAAGTGTGTAGACTAGTTTATACATACTTTAGTATTTTCTTAGTTTTTTTCATGAAAGATAGGATTTATTAATTCCTTAAGACTGAGTGTACACAAAATATTCTACATATTCTTTCTTTTACTCCTTTCCTTTCTCTTTTCGTTTATTATTATTATTATTTATTGTCCTACTAGAGGAAGTAGATGCTACTTTTGAGTTGAGAATTGATTGAATAGTCAATTCTAAGGTTGATTTATTTCCTAAAAGACTGGGTTACTTTCAAAATGAAGTCACTTGATTTCAGTTTAGGGTATGATCCCTTAATAGCACTGCCATTTTATAATTCTGATAATCAGAAGAGATGTTTTACTTAATGATTTCCTTAGCAAATTTTCTTAGTAATTTGTCTAACTATTCTTCCTATATCCATAAAAGACTTAGAGATTATGTTAGATTGATTTTTTTTAATACAAGAAATTTCTCAAGCACACTGAAGCTCTGTGGCACCTGATATAATTTTGAAATGAAAAAAAGTACATGTAGCTGTTGACTCAATTATGTGATCCACCAAAGACAGTGACAGACATAAACGTCATTTGAAAATGGTAACTGATGCAAAGGAAATCAGGAAGTTTTACAGTAAGGATTACTTGCAAATTTCTCTATATAACAGATGGAAACTAGTACGGAAAACTCCAACCAATCAAAATGTAGAGTTGTATAGCCCAGTTCCAATGGAGACATGTACAAATCACTCCTGAAACTAAGGCTAGGGGCACATTTCAGGAGACAGGTTGGAAAGACTGTAAGAGAAATTAGGGAAATTCAAATGAGTTTGCCTTCTAGAGAGGTCAGCCTTACAGAATGTTGTAACACTAGCTGAACAAAGATGGCAGCAATAGATATGCCAAGATGGACAAGAGAGAAGCCCACATGGTTTCAAATCTACAGGGATTACAAGCAATGAAGAAATGCTAAGAACCAGTAAAACAGTCTTACTTAGGGAAGATTACACCAGATATTTATCCCTGAAAATAGACATGCAAGTAACACGAAACAACTTAGTTGGTTGTTATTATGTATTTAGGAATACATACAACATACATACATATGTAACAAAAATAATGAAGATGACATTTGAAAGAAATCAAAGACAGGTATAAGGAAGAAAGAGAAAGAGAAATGATGTAATTACATTACAATCTCAAAAAGTGAATTTAAAAAAAAGTAGTATAAATTGACTAAATAGTAGTTATGTGTGATTACAAATTTTACCTGTCCACATTTAAGGATGAGCACTGTACACTTCTCTAGTTCTGGTTCCCATCAGATTGACTAATTATTTGAAATTCTGTGTTGCATTTTAAAGACCTTCAAAGGCTCGTCTTGCATTGTCAGCTTCAAACACGTTGGCTGTAAAGTACAGACCACAGACTGAGGTCCATAAACACAGGAAAAAGAATCAAGCTGGAGCACGAAGCAGTCTTGCTATGTTTCTTAACTGATTTTGTAGATTTATTCAAGCCATGTAATTAAATTTATGGAGTCCAGAAAATCACTGAACAGTACCCCAGACAAATTAACTGGTCAACTGAACAACTATCATTTGGGATGATGAAACATATTTTTGAATTTTCACCTTGTGTAGTGGTATATTATTTGTATTTTAATAAATAAATCTTCCCTGAAGACCAGAAGAAAAGCTAAAGCCATTAGACATCAGGTAATGGTGACGCACACCTTTAATCCCAGGATTTGAGAAATAGAGGCAGGTCCCTGTGAGTTCAAGGCCACTGTGGGCTACACGAGAATAATGTATAATCAAATCCAGGTGGTGGGGACTCACTTTTAATCCCAGTGTGTTGTAAGGAGGCCACTTGTTAGTTCCCCGCTGCCTGGCATTTCAGACCTGAAGTAATTACACAGAAACTACATTATTTAAATCACTTCTTGGCCTATTAGCTCTAGCTTCTCATTGGCTAACTTTTGCATATTAATTAAACCCATTTCTATTAATCTGTGTATTGCCACATGTCTGTGTCTTACTGGCTAAAGTTCTAGCATCTGCCTTCTTTGGGACTACATGGCTTTTCTCTGATCCTGCCTCCTTTCTCCCAGCGTTTAG
>LOEQ01015273.1:0-15894 GCA_001685075.1 Bramus lutescens
CTTGGATGAAAACCTCTATTAATTATGTCATATTAGTGTATAAGCCAAAGGCAATTCATTTCATGTTTATCTCCTAAAGCTGACAGACTAGCTTAAGTAGGAATGTATGGCATTTCATGAGTAATAGCACATATACTATGTGTTTAAAGTATGGCACTTCCCTGGGTCTCTAAATATCAAACCCAAGTTCTAAATGTTACAATGTTGTCAGGGCAACATTCTTTAACATGTACTCAAAGATGCTTTGTTGTCAAGGTAAATGTGTGGAGAACATCACATGCCTATATTCTCAGCTGACTACACAAAGAGGAGAAAGACGTGGCATTTTCTTTCTAGTAAAGTTAATAAATTTTGACCTGTGGGCACCATCTTAGGATGTCAACACTTCATCCAGGAACAACAAGATCGGAACTTTTGAAAGAGGAGGACCATGGCTTATGACAATCTTATAGGTGATGAATAGGACACACAGTCATGCAAATGGACTAGTATAAGCAAGCATTACTGTGAGTGAGAACAGACGCAAAGCCAAAACAATGCACAGGTGACAGGTGACAAACTGCGTCACAGCCTCTCAAGCCTGGTAAGAAAAAACAAAATTAAGATTGTCAACATAGAGAAGGCACAAAGTGGATTTGCTGTACTAGTGGGTGAAAAGTCACCTATCTTCACAGGCAGCACTAAAAAAAATATCCAATGAGGTGATATGAAGCAGATGGATGTGAATAAGTATAGGAAGAGATCCACCAAGATAAATGCAAAACATGGTCTAATTCCTTATTCCTTATCAGCTTAGGCAAGCTGTTCCTTGACTTCTTCTTGCCTCTTAAGTGAAAGCCTAACTTAACACAGCCATGCTTGTAAGACAATCACAATATCCTGTAAATTTCAGTCCCCATTCTCTTAGGAGCAATGCCATCTTTCCATGATCTCATCCACTGCGCCTCTCTCTGTTACTTGACGCGTCGGTGCTGCGCTTGCCTCACAGACAGCTGCCCACTCTCTGGTGTTAAACCTTCCAGAAACTAACCCTCTAGCTGTGTGCTGTGTCCAGATTTTCTTGTTTCCCTTATAGTTCTTACTGTGTCTCCAAACCCTACTGTGCAACTCGCTCATCAACTATTACCTTTCAATCCCCTGCTAACCATAAAGGCCTGACACATGCCAGGGTTCTTCATTAAAGAGTTTCTATCTCAAATCCGTCTGTCATTGCTTCCAGCTTCTCTGCTTCACCTCCAGTGGCCACTGAACTTTAAAGTTTGTGCCCAGCACTGCCATCCTTTGAGCTATCTTTCCTGTGGTTGTTAGCCTCTCTGAGTAATGTTTCTTACAAAGCTTCTCCAGCCCGGATTCTGTGCTTAAGAGTTTTCAGCCTGGTTCACACACACTTAGTCCTTTTCCACTAACTTGTTTTTCTTTTGGGGTTTTTAATCTCTGGTAATTACATCACACTGACTTCTCATCCCAGGATCATACCTATACCTTGGTAAGTAAACATAATCTTTAGGTTGCTGAGTTTTTTTTTTTCCAGACAGATAAATAAGGATGCTTCTAGTTCAGTGGCTGTTTCCTTTGATACACTTCCAAGTATGATAAATTACTTTGTAATTATTAGTTCCTTCACTAGAATATCCTTGTATTAACACTCCTTCATTTCTATATCATCAATCTGTCCTCACATAGACATAAGGGTTTCTACACAGATCTCTAAATAAACTTGCTGCAAATTGTACAAAATCAAATGTTCTGCATTATCTTCAAGGAAAAAAGATGCTCATGTTCTATTAAAAATATTTGGAAAGGAAAAACAAACATCTGGAAAAGCAGGCAAGGTACATGCTTTCAAGAACCCAATCGAAGGTGGGATTCTATGTGAGTGCTTAAAGCATAGCTGTATTTCTAGCAATTGGTAAGAAAATTATGTATGTTCTTTAATTGGAATAGACCATGTAATGCTGTAATGATAAACAATTCCAGTAATGAACAATTCAAAAGTTCCACATGCTTTTATTTAAAATGGTCTATCATTGCTTCAGCTTCAAAATCCTCATCCTAGAAACCATGAGTGGGATGTCTATCCTGACCAACAGTGCAAAACACAAGGGATTGTATGAATTATAGCTCTTGACAGTTGAAAACATCCCATTCCTTTTTCTCCTTAAACTTCTGATGCCCTCTTTCCTGATCTTCATGAATCCTTGCATAAAGCAGGCCACTATCACCTGAAATTATTGTTTTTTTCTATTAGGCAAATGTATATGAAATTCACTACTTAATACAGTTTTCTTATGTGCTCAGCTGGGAACTTGTTCATTTCATCAACTACTTACATCACAGTAACTATAATTGCATTATGTCAAGCAAGCAGCTCTACAATCAATAATAATAATAATCTCCTAACACATATAGTCATTATTTTATTTTATTTCATTTTGTTTTTGAAACAAGAACATTTATTTTATGACCGGTTGAAATCCTCAAGATGAACTAAATGCTGCAATAGCTGCCCCATTTGGGATTAGGGGTTGTCCCTTCAACGAATCCATGTCTGAATCTTCTCTAGACAATTTTTAGGTGCCTCATCTGCCCAGGCCCAGTATGTTATTTTTGAGTAATAGACAAACATCTTATTCAAAAACTCACATAAGTAAGATTCCACTAGGTTTTCTTTATCATTCCATTATCTATGGCTTCTGTCATTCAACTGGTGACTCAGCTGGGAGCCATGATGAAGTATTCAATAACATGTTGATAGTGATGTAATCTTCAACCCCAAGACTGACACATACAAACTGCAAATAAAACAAGTTTCTTTCTGCAAGAACCTCAACATGCCCTTCCCTTGTAGGTTGGTTGACTTTAATGGGATATCTCCTCATGAACTCCTTGGGAACTGTATTTCACACAGAGACAAAGCTTTCTTCAAAATACTCAGTTCCTAAAACTTGACTCTCTAGGATCAACACACAGTTTAAAGCAAATTTTCTAGCTGTCCACCTTGCAACATTTTTTTTCTTTCCTTCATACCTTTCTCGATTCCTCTCTTTCACCCCCCCTCTCTTTCTGTGATGTATACACATATATCCTCTCACAGAATGTAGTGAGTTTAAAAGAAATGCAATACTAATAATGAAAATGATACTATTTAACAAGGATATTAACAAATGCTGAGGCCAATGATAATCAAGTGTAACACCAAATAAAAACTACATGTCGATTATATTTTTATTGCATCTAATCGTCACAGTCACCCACAAATAAAATGCCACACTTAACTCCATTTTAAATACATAGATATTAAGTTTCAAAGCACTTGGTACTTGTCTGGGTAATAGATGTAATCCAGCAAACCTGAATATTGAAATCTTACTTGAAGCAATTACATATAAAAACTTCAAGGATGCCAAACCTAGAAGACAATGGATTGCACAGAAGTGATTGGTGACCTAGTGACCTGCTGTCAAGCAAGTTAGTTTTCTTCACTGTCTAAGGAAGTTTTTCCTTTCTTCTTTTCCACTTAACTTTTAGAGGATGGATATTATTGTATATCTCTAAAGAAAGTTACTAAAGAAAATTAAAGACAATAATTTCATTAGTTTATTTAATGAGTAGAATTCCCTATGTTAAAACAGCAAAAAATTATAAAAAATGTTTAACTAACATATGTGATGTCCTTTCTTAATATGTGTTTTCTATTCTGTCTGTTGCACATCCTTGGAAAGTATAAATGATTAACTTTGAGTAGGCTTGAGAAAGTACTGAAGAACTAAGAAAGAAATTGTGCAAGGTTAGCACCTAATATAGAAATGCTACGTAATAATAGATTCATGCTCATTCATGCACAACCCTGACTGCACATCCCCCAGCGATTAGCTCTTAATAAAGCTGCTTCAAGTTGTATACAGTTCTTGTTTCCCTGAAAAGTTAAAAACAAATCAATTTCACATGCTTGTCTTTCCCTTGGATTTCTTCCCTTCCACTATGAGTTTTCTGATCTGCCCTTGAGCTTTTGAAAACATTAATGAGAAGTCAACCAAGAATGTGAAGTCACAGGGCCTCAGCTTTCCAGGGCCATGCTGTTCAATGTGAGCATTGTTGCACTCGATGTCTACAGTTCAATTTCTCCACGAGTATGGATGTGTAAGAGCCTTTGCTAGTTAAGTCATGAGGTTGCTCTTTTCTCTGACAGCATCTTAGCAAGTGGATTGGAACAAGGTTAAGGAAAGGAAAGATGCAATTTCCTGTTACCTGAAGACTATAAGGTATCCACCATTCTATCTTATAAAGTCTACTTAGTGTACATTTAGTTTCCTTTGCTCTGTGCTTATCCTGAAGGATTTTAACCTTTGGGGAAAAGAGGAAAGAGCTCCATAACTCTTTTTTAATGAGTTGAAAAGACTGCACTGGCTCATTAAAGGAAGAGTTTGTCTGACTTTTGGATGACACGCTTCTTTTGTCTAAATAGCTAAGGAAGTTTATTCCTTGCACCTTATCATTGCTCAGAATACACAGCCCCAAATCTGCAGACCTGGAAAGACTAATGGTTACATTTTATATCTTTTTATAGAGTATTCATTCCCTCTGACTGTCGCAGAAAATTATCACACACTTTGAAGACTAAAACTATAGAACCTTATTCTTTTCAGGTTCTGGAGGTTAACAGTCCAAAATCAGTTTTATTGACCTAAACTCAGGGCGTCAGCAGTGTTGATTCTCTAAAGTGTGTCTAGTGGAAGATATACCTATCTTTTCCCATTTTCTAAAGGTTATTGGCATCGCTTAGTTTGGGGCCAAAAGCATTCAAAACTTTTTCTGCAAACCACCTTTCTGGATCTCTGTCTCTCATGTATGTGTCCTCCTCCTCCTCCTTCTTCTTCCTCTCTCTCTCTCTCTCGTCACTCATGTGTGTGTCCTCCTTTTCTTTCCCCCTTCCTCTCTCCTTCGTCGGATAAAGAAGCATATGATCACACTAGGATTTTCCTAATGAATCTGCCCGAAGAGCTACTTTATTCATATCTGATGTTCCTTTTACTGTCAGGCGGCAATCAGAGGTTCCCAAGGTAGGCTTTTGGAGGAGATAGGTAATAGACGATAATACAGTAAATATTAAACAGAGAAGAATTCATGAAAGGAATGACATTTTCAGCAGTAAAGTGAAACAGAGTTATAATAATGAGTCTGCGAAACTTTCAGAAGACAGAGCCATATAAAAAACAATAGTCTTTATTTGCGGGTTGGGGAAGCCTGCCGGTTTTAGGCTCTGATATCTGCTCAATGTCTTCCAAAGATGGAGACCGAGAGAGGAAACAGTTTGTAAAGTGAACAATTCATGAAACAGGGAAAAGAATGAAGACAGGGAGAGCTTAGTGTATAAATATGACCTTCTGAGAAGGAGAGAAAACCCAAAAGGCGATGAGAAGCCGAGTGAGCCCTGCTTTGGGGGAATTTCCCTATTTGTGCTACCGCATCCAAATAAATTCAGATGCATCATAAAGCCCCAGGCTTTGAGGACTTCTTGTCGAAAGACATTCTGCATTGTTTTTCTGAACTTCTGCTTTTATGAATAATATCAATTTAAAATAGTTTTTTATTCAGTGCTAGGGTAGGGACAGAACATGTTGTCTTTACAGCTCATTTCATTCTTTTTGTCTCCCTTGAGCCTATTACAAAGAAGCCTAAAGTGAGATAATAGTGTTCACTTCAGCAGCACATAGGTGAAAATTAGAATGTTACACTGAAGATTAGCATGGCCCCTGCATGAAGATAACACACATATCTCGTAAAGAACTCAGTGTGTGTGTGTGTGTGTGTGTGTGTGTGTGTGTAAACAATTTTAAAAATGCCAGGTAGTGGTGGCACGTGACATTAATCCCAGCACTCAGGAGGCAGAGGCAGGTGGCTCCCTGAGTTTGAGTCCAGCCTGGTCTAGAGAACAAGTTCCAGGACAGGCGCCAATGTTAAAAATAACGTGAAATTCTGAGAGCAGCGAAAGAATGATATCTAGATAGAGTGACGTTAGGCTCCACCAGCACCTGAACGTCACAACACCAGGACTCATCTGCAGTGGAAAACTCAGCACCAGTTGCCCTATGCATCTAATTACTCCTATTTTCTTTCTGCTTGGGGGCTGAAATAATCTGCACGATGTCCTAGAGGTTTCCACTGATGTGACTCTTCTCACATGAAAGCAGTTCTAGCAGGAAAAGCACCGTGTTGAAGGAGAGTTGTCCACTGCTGTGTTCTGTAATAGACACTGGAGAGGCATTAATAACGACTCGGAAAAATGTTTACAGAATGTCTCTAGGTTGACATCGAAGTGCAATTTTAAAACCTGTGTGAGAGGCATAAAATAGTATCAAATACATCCTGGATACAAAAGAGGATGGTGTCTTTTAGCACCTGTCCCTTCCTTGCTTACCTTCCCTGAAGTCGGCACTGCTCGCAGACCGAATGCATCATTGTTACACATGTTGCAATATTTACATGTTGTAATGTTGTAATTTATTAATACACATCTTGCTCTTTTTAATTTAGTGGAGTCTGTAAGTCTGAAGCATAGATTTTCATTTTGGGGGACAAACTCTCGGTTCTTAAGCTTAAATTAAAATCTTAAGAATTCCTGTAGCCTTACCTTAAAGGAGTAGGGCACCCTATTTACTATGGGTAGTGCCTTGCAGCAACCACACAGATTATTCAAATGAAACCTTTCAACATGGCCATTGCATTTTGTCACCACAGACCAAATATAACTTCACTTCAGAGCTACACTAAAATCAATGTTCAAAAAAAGGAAGGGACAAGCAAATCCCATTTGCTGGAAAATGTTCTATATCGAATAGCAAAGAGGTTTTACAGCATGGGCAAAGGGCACATGTTGCATAATCTTAGTCAATTAAGAAACTACGATATTGACAAACTGGATTGCTTTGATAGTACATGGGGTAGAAACTGTTTAAGAAGGGGATTTCAAAGAAGCTTTAGTTGCTTAGCAACCACTGACCCATGGGGACCGCTTCATTTTTAGTCTGGAATAATAGGTCACCAAATGTCACCAGGATTACTGGGAGTCTCACATAAGGAATTCTCTAAACACATCAGTGGAGATGTCATCAGGGTCTGGCCTAACACATAACACATTTTTGTGGAAAAATGTACATAACATATTTTTTGGGAAAAATGTACATAACACATATTTGTGGAAAAATGTACATAACGCATATTTGGGGAAAATGTACATAGCACATATTTGGGGAAAATGTACATAACACATATTTGTGGGAAAATGTACATAACACATATTTGGGGAAAAATGTGCATAACACGTATTTGGGGAAAATGATTCAGTTAATAGATAGACCTCTTCTTTTTCAAGTGACAGTGCTGAGATAGCCAAGCCATTCACCTTTGAAGAATGTGTGATCAAATCCTGAAGCATTTTTTCAGAGTCAAAGAGTAGAAAAATATAGGCCCTTGCTTTACTGAAACCTTGTTAACCCTTTAATAACTATGCTGTAGAATCCTGTAGAGACATGAACTCTTGTTAATCGCCAATTGGCATATGAGAGTTTCCTAGCAACACTGAAATCACTGTTCAGTAATAAAGCTATGGTCTACAGAAGCTGACCATTGGGCAATGGTCAGAGCAGTGATTACAGGCACTTTGAAGACTCAAAACAAATTTATTTTTGTATGAGCCTGAAGACACGAGCAGCTGTAGGTAAACAATGCAGTAATGAGACGTTCTGTGTTATTGTGTCAGACCGAGAGAAGGAAGAGTCTGGAGATGTCCCTAGCAGTCACCAGGGAAGATATAAAGAGTCCTCCAACTGCAGCCAGGCCATACCGACGCAACTGCTTCTTGCACTCGGTCTCCATGTCTCTTCTGGGTTATCCTGGACTTTGCAGAGCTACCTCCCACAGAAACCACTGCTACATCCCCGTGACACCTTCCATCACCATCTGCTCCGATGATGTAAACCCGGCCTTCAGACATCACCTCCCCAGCAGCTGCCAAGGCAATCTCTGGCTTCTGGATCATTGCCAGGACTCCTGCTGCGAAGCACCTTGCCGCGAAGCTCCCATCCATGAGCCCAAGACTTGCTCTCCAGCTGGTGATCCCTCGGACTCCTGTGTGCCTTACAATACCCTATCTGCAAATCAAGTTGTGAGTGCCTGCGAAACTACCAACATCAGATCCAGACCCAGCTGCAGTCCCTGTACCGGGACCAAAGGGTATGTATCCAATTGTACCATACCTACTCGACTTGCATCTAAAGCCTGCCAAACTCCTCAAAATGGCTCCTGCTTCATAGGGCAATTTAATTCCTTCCCTACAAATCTCCAAACGCTACGTCACTGTGGTCTGGGCAACAGTGCATATAGAAGATACGGAAACTTTGGATTCATCACCAATGGCTTCTCCCCGTCTTGTTACATTACCAATAGCTACCAACCCCCAAATTACCTAATGAGATATTGCCAGTATTCAAATTATGGGCCTTCAAGCTTCCCATCACGGGGCTACTTATGTAGAAATTTTCAGTCTTTGAGCTACATACATAGTGCATTTCCACCTTTGAGATATTTATGCAGCAATAGAAGACCTCTGAATTGCTACTGATCGACTTACAGCTTGCACGAGAGTTCTGGATAGGCTGATGAAGCAGATTCTACCTGGTTCTAAGGTCTCTATTATTCTGCTAAATTGATTTATTTATCTCTAGAAGGTTGTTGCACTGGCCTCAAGTGTAACCCTAGACCTGATTTAACCACTCAGAAGTTTGTCTTTGGTTAGTGTTCCCTGTATAAAAATCTGATTATGATGGTAGTGCTAGCTTTAAAACTCACTAGAATGGATTCACTGAAGAGACTCCACATGAAGGACAATCATCAACTTTTTTATTCTGGATGTCACCTGCCTGCCACTGTGGTGATCTTCTATCTCGGTTTCAACAGCTTTTTCCAATTGTTCTGCTTTTTTTGTTTGTTTATTTTGTTTAACTGCCTGATGAGCATCTTGCCAAAGAAGGGAGAAATAATATTGTCTTAAACATTCTGAATGGAGCTGTTTCTTCCTTTCCCTCCTGACTGATTATAAGGATGAGCAAATATTAACAACAAGCATAGTGACTAAAGAGAAAACCTCAGCAATTTACTCTTTCAAAGAAGACACAAAGCCCAGGGTTGATTGACAGTTGGCCTTTGGCCGGGACACTTGGAAGAAACCCTCAGAAGGGACTGAAACACAGAAATTACATGACAAAACAAAGAAAAAATGTTATTGCAGATTGTCTATGACTCCCAGAATTTATCTATGTCCTGGATTCTTCTGTAATCCTGCTCTGTTGAATTACTCCATTTTAATTCTAGAAAATGCCTTGACTCTTGATTAATAAACACTTTTCTGTCTGGAAACCAGGTCTTTCCTCATTGTTCATGACACCTTCGCTGATGTTTGGTCATTACTGAGCACAGTATGCATACCACTGCTGGTTGCTAGATTGAGGGGGGGGATTGTTTTGATTTGCTTTTTTAGAATTGGTTTATAATCTAAGCAAAAATTGCATAATCTAACCAAAATTGTAAAAAAGATTGACTCTGAAATCCAGGTATTTTGTTTTTGTTTTGTTTTCTTTCTAAAACAATTAATTTATTCATCTTGTAATGTCTGTGATTAAATTTTCAGATAAAGAAATTTGGTAGGAATGTTTATAAATCAATTTCATAAAAAGTACTTATTTCTATATATATACTGCATATGACAATAAAATATAGGTACTATTGAGAAGCTCAGCAATTAAATATGGAATCTCTTAAAAAGTAGTTTTGGCTTAAAAACTTCAGAAAATGAAAATAAAACCTTCAATTTAGGTGATAAAAATACTATAATCGATAGCCTAAGCATTTCTTTAAGTAAATTTTGAAACATGTTTAAAGGGAGATGTTTTGTGGAGGTGAATACAACAGGGGACTGGAATGTTTGGAAAGATCAATAGTACTGACAGCCAGTGTTTTATGGCTAGAGGTAAAACTCTAAGGTAGAGCCCTTGCCTGGCCTAAAAGGCTTTGAATTTTACTTCTAGCCCTTCAAAAATAGTTAACATCTTTCTTTGTTGGGGTTTCTGGGCAGAAACATCATGGTCATGGCAACTTTTATAAAGGAAAACATTTAATTGTGGTTGGCTTATAGTTCAGAGGTTTAGTCCATTGCTATCAAGGCGGGAAGCGTGGCAGGGTGCAGGATAGACATAGTGTTGGAGAAGTAGCTGAGAGTCCTACATCTGGATATGCAGGCATCAGGGAGTAACAATGACCTAAACACCCACCTCCGGTAACACACTTCTTCTAACAATGTCATACCTACTCCAACAGGCCTGCACCTCCCAGTGGTACCAGTCCCCTAGGAGTCTAGGGGTCATTTTCATTCAATCTACCACAATGTCCAAAATTAAAACTTTCAAACTGTGCACGTGGGGTTAGCATTTTAATAGTCAATTGCACGCCTCCTGTGTGTAGTGAAGGCTTCAGAGTATTACTGTCCCAATTAATATATTGGGAGATGACTTTCCTCATTCATGTGCGTGTCTTGAATTTTCAAAGAATTCTATCATAAGTTACAAAAATAATATTATCCTTAGGAACCAAACAGTGACTATATAGGACTCACTTCGTTCTTTTAACACAGCATAGGTGTTCAAGTACTTAAAAACAGCTTTGTGTGCTTTAGCTGAATGCTCAGTATCTCGACCAAATTTGAATTCTTTCTCTGTAAATTCTGAAGGCAAACCTATTCTCTGAGACATTAAACAGGATTCTTTGAGGTCATGAAGATTTAAGGGGACTGACTATTCTGAAGAATGGTTCAGAGGAAACAAACATAGTACTATCTCAACCATTTAACAACAGACGACTTTCAAAGGAGGAACAGATCATTTCTAACTGGAAAAATGGCAGAGCACTTTCTAAAAGAACTGGCCTTGGAGTGGTGTCTGAATATTTAAGGGATTGGGTTTTAAGGACTCAAGGATGAATAAAGGAGGGTGAAGTGGCAAACTGATAAGAACCCAAGTGGCACTGTGTTTGACTAGAGGAGGGGTGCAAAAATGTATCACCAGTGTGGAAAACAGAGAGAAAATACAGGGTAGTAGAGCAAAGATCGTGGATAAGAAAGATTCTCTTAAATAAAAAACAAGCTATTTGTACAAGATTTATAAATGTGACCTTGATAAAAATAAAAATGCCTAATAATGGAAGATACCATTTTAAAATGAAAAATAAAGGGAGGTGATGGAGCATGTAAGAACTTTGTGCTTACCACCTAAGTTTTCTGTAAACAGTAAGCCCCAAACAAATCTCTATTAATAAAGTGAAATAACTGAAAAAATAATACAAACAAATCCCTAAGATAAAATACTTTGCATGTGCTCCACAAATTTACTTCCCTAACTATATAATAGATACATAGTAGAAAAAAAAAGCAGAAATGTCTTAATGAGAAACAGGCAAATAATGTGAATGGATAATTTAAAAAAATACAAATTGCCTGTAAACTCTCTAGTGTGGTAGATTTCATTATTAATTTTTCATTATGAAAATGAGATATTCTTGCTAGCATCTCTTTGTCGAATATATATAAGTTGCTAATATGTTAACTTACAAACATCATTTTACAACCAGCAGGTAGGGGTGGAGATCAATAGAGCCTATGAGGGTGGAAAGGCTTCAAAGGGACCAAGTGAATGTTAATATTCCTTAACATCTTAAAGTGTCTTCTGAGAAAGTCTACTGCAGAGGACAAACCTATGCCTACTTATCTTTGTTATTCAGGTTTTAGTAGTAGTACCACGGAGGGTGTTTTTGATTATACAGTCTATCCAGTCGTAAAGTAGGCTCTATTTTTTTATTACATGCAAAAAGCACAGTTGTTAACTTAAATTTTACTCAAGAATCTGCAATTCCAAATCTGAAATTCTCCCAAAAGCTACAGTACTTTGACTTAGATCCTTCCAGTACAATTATTTCCAAAATTCATTGCTTCGTTTTCTGTAGACTTGCCGGCAATCATCTGAAGTCCATGGATTCAATATGGAAATTCCAGGAAGAAACAACTGATAAGCTTTATGTTGAACAACAATATGAGTAATGAAATAAACTGTCACTCTGTCCTACTTGGGATGTCAGATATCTTACTGTCTGACAAACCTGTGTGGTGCAGTGACCTTCTTGTTAGTCAGGACCCACTTTGATTGTCAGACTATCAGAGCATTGCAGAACTTAGAAAACAGAAGAGCAATGGAAGAATTTTCTTAGTGTGTGTTCTTGTAGTTATGTATTAATGATATCAATGATTTACTAATTAAATTTATCAATTTAATTTATAAATTAAAATTTGACATTAATATGTAGTTGTAAGGAAATATATACTAAATACAGTCTCTAGTGTTTCCTGAAGCTTCAGGCATCCCCTGGAAGTCCTGGAGTTTAACCCCCTAGGTAACGTAAGACTGTTGTATTCTTTCCAGCCCTCTGCAAGTCTCCAGACACTGCCAAGTAAAACAAAGCTCCAATCTATTTCCTTAAAAAATCATGTAAGAAGAAATAGATGAAAAGTCAATCTATGAGAAATTATCAACTAACGTATAATCTAGTCATAACACATAAGCATTTCATAATTAAAAGTATTTTATAACTAAAAGCAGTGGTTTACAGCAATCTAAGTTATTATGGTAAAAGGCAAACTTCACAATAAAATGAAGAGCAATAGCAATGCATGTTGTGGCATATTTATACCACATAAATAAACATTCCTTTCTATAATATATATTCATTTAATTAATATAGTATAATATACAGATTAGAACCTACTAACATGCAACAAAAGTAAAGACTTGTAAGCCTTGGGGAGAATTTCAAAAATCATGGTTGAAGATTCAGTAAAAAAGAATGTCATTATAATTTAAAAGCAATGGAAAATAGTATTGAGAAATAAAGTTATTGCTCCCTCTGAATGGAGAGAATATGTAATCACCAGTACTCTATGCCATACTTTTAATGACAATATTAAATCCAAAGGGAAATAGGTCCCCATTATCTACAGTGCAATGCCTTCTAGGAAATGTCAATATGCAATAATTGAGATTTGCCAAAGTGAATTTCATCTAAGCATAGAATACAGTTAAAAAATCCTTTGCTGTGCCTTTTTAGAGCATGATAAATACAAACATAATGGTATACGTCTTGTCTCTGCCCTGAGATGAGGGTTCAAAGGCAACCTGGTTAATTAGTGAGATTCTATACTAAATTAGAGAGTAAAAGTATACTTATGTCAAATATTTTTTGAGAAGTAGAAATTATAAATCTATAATGTTTTTTGAGGTAAGAATATTACTTCAAGTACAAAATTCTTCCTATCAAGGAATAATTCTGGTGCAAATAATAAATTTGTCAGAATTGCAAGTTTGGATAAGTAGACTGTCATCTAGAATGTAACCACTGAGAATGGAGAGTTTATAACATGCTAATAAAGAGTCTGTTCTGTCTTGTTACAATGTGTCTTTGCTCGCTGGTTTTTAAGGGCTAGACATCTTTATTTCAATGAATTTCTCTCATGTTGGGTAACACAGGGGACCTCTGTCATGTTTGGAAAGAATTTTGTGCAGTATTATATGAATAAAGTCAAGCATTTTTAGTCAACTGAAAGATGAGAAATATGAAAACTGCTTCTTTGTTCACATATTGTAGGGCAAAGAGATCATATTTGATCTCGAGTACTAATTCTAAATCAACACATTAATGCTTACACAAGTCAAACTGCCACTTAACCCTCTTACAGAGTATGTGGTCTTAAAGAACTGAGGGCTTCCTAAGAATTCAATCATGTGGTGTATGAACCATGGTAAACAGACAGAAATCTCAGTAAAGTTAACAGATTTGGTTCTATAGGGGGTGTGATGAGAACAGTAGTTACTCAGTTAGTTGGGACGATAGAACCACAATCTCCACTCCTTTTGTTCCAGTCCATTATGTAGGATTTTTTTCTACTGTTATGTTTCATACATAAGATTATATTTTCCTGAACATTGATGGATTTTTTTCAAACCCTGTATTCAGACCAGCTCCATAGAAGTGAACCAAATTTTATGACAGATACATAAGAGGATAATTGAGCACCTTTTATTCATCACGTACACATTGCCTAAGAGGCAGTCTCAATGACAGCATTGGGAGCATGATTGAAAATCTCTGGCAAAGGTACTGACTTTTGTAGTTTGAATTCATTTGCTTTAATGCACGTCTGCAACCTGACATTCTTCAATAATGAAAACAATGGCACACTCTAAACCTGCAATGTCTTTCCATTCCAAAGTAAATATAAATAGAGAGTTTGTCAGACAGTTGGGGCAGACTGAGGGGCCAATGACAATGGCATTGGGAATTGTCTCTACTGCATGTACTGGCTTTTGGGGATCCTATTCTCTTTGGATGTATACCTTACTCAACCTGAATATAGTGGGGAGGACCATGGACTTCCCACAGGGCAGGGTGCTTTTCCCTCTCTTAAGATTGGAGGGGGTGGGAGGTAATATGTCCAATACTTCCTCCAAAATTAGATTGTGCCATTTACTTGTCTGATGATGCCTAAAAGAAGGAAAATTGAGCCTGCCGGCAGTGGCACATGCCTTTAATACCAGCACTTGGGAGGTAGAAGCAGGCAGATCTCCGCGAGTTGGAGGCCAGCCTCGTCTGCAAGAGCAAGTTCCAGGACGAGCTAACTAGGACTGTTACACAGAGAAACCCTGTCTCAAAAAACCAAAAAGAAAAAAAAGAAAGAAAGAAAATTGAAGGTAAGAAAACAAAACATACAAACAAACCAAAAGCAGTGTTGGTGCATGCAATCTTTCTTTACAGACAAAGAATTTCTCCTAAGGTACCAAGCTATGAGAATTTACACTCTACAGTAAGTAGAGAAAAGAGGAACAAATGCATGGAAGAGTCAAATGGGAGCAATATTTATCAATGAAAAACATTTAAAATATGGATTCAGACTACAGTCAAATTGCTTTTAAAGATAACTTTGTAGAACTGTAAAATAGAAAATGGGCATCTCATCCTGTGTATATTTGATATAAATTGTCTATGACAGAAATCAACAAATACAGATTATCAAAGGAAGAACTTGAACTTGAAATAACAGAGTATATAATTTCCACTCTGGAACACAGGGCATATATTATTGCCAACAGCTAGAAGGATCTTGTGAAAATAGTGAGAGAGGTAAGAAGGGGTGATGTGGGAGTCCTCTCTGTGTGCTATGATTTCCTTTAAAGAATAAAGAAACTGCCTTGGCCTGCTGATAGGGTAGAACTTAAGTAGGCAGAGAAGACAGAACTGAATGCTGGGAGAAAGAAGGGTGGAGGCAAGGAGAAGCCATGGATCCTCCACCTGAGATGGACACTGGTTAGAATCTTTGCCAGTAAGCCACTTCCATGTGGAGATACACAAATTAATAAAAATGGGTTAAATTAATATGAGAGTTAGCCAATAAGAAGCTAGAGCTAATAGGCCAAACAGTGATTTAATTAATACAGTTTCTGTGTGGTTATTTCGAGGCTAAGCTAGCCGGGTGGCTGGGACAAACAAGCGGGCCCTCCTCCTACAAAGGGGAGAAGTGGGCCAAAGGTTAAAGAGTGAGACCTAATAGAAGCAAAATGGCAAGATAAAAAGGGGGGCTGTAGTAAACTAGGAGTGGGCCTGTTTTTCGTCCTGCCCGGCTATCGCACTGCTAGCTTATACCCTGAAATAACAACATACAAATTGTATTCATTTAAACACTGCCTGGGACATTATATCTAGCCTCTCCTTGGCTAACTCTCACATCTTAATTAACCCATTTCT
>LOEQ01015274.1:4626-15893 GCA_001685075.1 Bramus lutescens
AGACAAAGCAGACAAAAGGCCTACCTTGTTGCTGGCAGGCTATTGAAACAAAGGAACCCCCACCTGGTTGAACTCACCACCTGGTCCCAGAGCCCAAACAGGCTGAGCTGGGGGATCTGTAGCCCCAAAGAAGGGAAGCTGGTCTATAATTTTCTATCCCTACTCAAACTCATCCTTCTTTTTCAGAATAACACTTTACACTTGGTAATTTCAAAATCTAATCATAGTTATTTTAAAAGCCATTCTAACAATTATAACATAGGAATCAGCTCTCAATTTCTCTTTATTGTTTACTTTTAGACCATGACCCAGCATTTGACACAAACTGTGGGAGAATTGTCTGAAATATTAGTTAACACTTCACACTCTCAAGCCTCTGTCCAAGGTTTAGTATCTACATTAGTTACTTATCTGTTTTTATAATAAAATTCTATGAGAAAAGCAGTTTAGGGAAGAAATAGTCTATTTTGTCTTACACTTTCAAAGACACAGTCCTCTATTATGGTGAAGGTCTGGCAGCTGGAGCTTTGAGTATGCTTTGCATTAAGAAAACACACTGACCACATTTCATCTATACATAGGAACTGAGAGACAGAATAAGAAATCAACCAGGCTATAAAACCACACAGCATAATCCAGTGAAATCCATCATCAAGGCTTCACCTCCCAAGTGTTACAAAACCTTCCCAAAGAATATCACTAGCTAGGAACTAAATGTTCAAACAATCAAACCTGTAGGAGGATTTCACACTTGAACCATAGGACTGTCTTTATTAGATAATAAAGGAAACTCCAAACTAGAAATGAACCAAAATCTTGAAATCCGTAATTCTTGCCCAATTGAATTTCAGAATCTTCATATGATAGAACAATGTACAGTGTTAGATGCATAGCATTTTTGACTGACTTCTCATGATGGCTGAGTCATTACATCTCCATTAGATGATTGTTCCTTTATTGTTTAAATAATTTTGTGGTTCTCTCTGAAAATAATACTACCAATGGGAAAGAAAATAATTAACATTTTTAATTACCTCATTACATTGTTGTGTCATAATTCTGTAGTTTTATGGGCCAAGCAATCCTAACATGCCAGTAATGAATACTTTTAGTTCCAAAGGTGGAAATGATGTATAATGATGTATGTGTATGTATGTATGTGTGTATGTATGTATGTGTATGTATGAATGAATGTATGGTCTGCATATCTGCATATTCTATCTAAGTATTTGAAAGTTTAAATTAAGCTATGCCCTTATTGTGTCTGAATTTCCATTCACAGTCTTGGAGTAATTTTCTGGAAATCATTTTCATGTTCAAATGTTTTTCTGAGTAAAACTCATAGCCTTCCAATTTCCATGAAGTTGAGATTTGATATAGAATGAATGTTGGAACCTTCTATAAAATGTCGAAATATGAGTGATGAGACTTACTGAAGAAAATGGCAAGCAGGGTTTTCACTATTCTCCATAAGTTTTTCTACTCCGTATATTCTGGAAAATCTAATTACTTCTGAAAATGTTGAAATCTGGCAATGCATGGCTGATCAAAGAGGACAAACTTATATGAACTCATACTCAGTGAAGTGGCTTTAGGTATGCAGCTAGGTAGTTGTACAATGCTGTAGATAAAAGATGAAACAGATTTAGGTTAAGATATATTAATCACTGTCTTATTATATATTTTATGTGGAAAAATGGTCTATATTCTATCAATTATATTTTAAATGAATGCTGATTGGCCAAAAGCCAGGCAGGAAGTATAAGCGGGACAACCAGACAGGAAACAGAGGTGGGTCAATGAGAACAGGAGAATTCTGGGAAGAAGGAAGCTGATTCCTCTGCAGTTGTGAGCCCTCCACAGAAGAAGCAAGATGTGACTGCCTCACTGAAAAAGATACTGAGCCATGTGGCTAACACAGATAAGAATAATGGGCTAATGTAAGTTATAAGAGTTAATCAGAAGCCTGAGCTAATGGGCCAACCAGTTTACAACTAATGTAGACCTTCTGTGTGATTTCTTTGGAACTTAATGACTGTGGCAACCAGGCAGGACAGAAACCACGACAACATATATTTTTACAATTTTAAAATATTCCCTCTAAAATTGCTTTCTCCAGCTGTTCACAGTTAGAGAGTATTAGGCTGGATGCAGAATTAGAATGGTGGCATGTAGTATATATTCTAACAGTCTTGAACTGAATTTTGTAACATCCATAGTCTCTTAATATACAAAAAAACCCTCACAGTTTCATGATAGAGATGATTTGGGAGAGTGTGGACAATTATATTGACGTTGGGTATTATAGCCTAATACCTTGGTCTTCATGTTCAAAATTGATTTATTGTTTGCACCTCTGAAATGAATGATGCAGCTGCAATATGACTCTTATGGAGTCATTCTGCACCCATGCTTGAAAACCCAAGGATGCTGAACATTTGTGTTTTTTTCAACGTTCATTCAAAGTTGAGAGTATCAGTCTTTGAAATCAGACAATATGTGTCTCATAGTTTCATCCAGACATGAAAAGCTCATCCTTGTGAGTCTCTGTGTTTGGTTTTAGAAACCAGTGAATAAACCCTTGAACATGGTATCTTCAAAGGGACATCAAGTCCAAACTGCTCATTCTAAGTACAAATAAAATTAATACTGGAAAGATTCAGAGATTTCTCCTAGTCATTTAATTAATTAACTAATAGTAAAACTATCAAGATCAACACAATCAATACACTTACAAGCACAATAATTATTAAATATTGTCTTACCACTTGCCTGTCTCTTACCTGATTATATCTCCCTCCTAAACTATTCCGTCACCAAAAAGGAACCTTTGCCAGCAAGGTTGAACCAGTTTTTGTCAAAATCGAAGAGTACAATTTTAATACTAATCAGTGACAAGGTGCCAGGGATTCATTACTGCTATCTTTTTATTAAATTCTTATTTAATTTTTATTAAATTCTCTCACAGCAAAGAGCTGTTTGAGAGCTGAAGAAATGCTTTTTCTTCAAGTTAAGTTTTGGTACCATGCACGCATTCATCCTGGTAATTCTGCAAACTCTGCAGAAACTGAGGAACTATTGCCCTTACTCCTAAAACAGTGCTATAGAGAAAATGTACTTTGATGCCCATTACTTTTGATGTGGATATCTTAATAAAATTGCTTTAAGTTTGATAAGGAATGATTGATCTTTTCCTATTCTCACTTCATTTATGTACTCTATATTGCCTGTGTCATATATTAACAAAATTCTAAAACCACACAAGTATATAAATTAGCTATGCAGTAGCTGGGCTGGATGGTGGTGCACACCTTCAATCCCATCACTAAGCAGGCAAAGACAGATCAATCTCTGTGAGTTCAAGATCAGCTTAGAGCACAGATGGAGTTCCAGGAAAGCTAGGGCTACACAGAGAAATCCTGTCTTGAAAAAACAAACAAAACAAAACAAAACAACAAAAAGATATATAATAATAGCAAAAGCATAAGATAAAATGGCAATCTTGTCATTTTCATCATTTTTATACAGAAAATCCACAATAAACTACAAGAAAATCCTTAGCTGTATTTTAAGGGCATTTAAGATGTGTGAACACAAGAAAACAGATTAGCCACTTGATTCCTTCTCTCAGCACTGACTTCCTGTAGGGGCCATATGACCCACAGCTAATCCATGCTGTCTTTTTGGCTGCAGGTAGTGGGAAGTGATTCTGTTATCCACAGTGGGAGATTCTTGGTCTTGTAGTTTGTTGTGGTGACCATGACTATCTGCATCCCAGGCTTCCTTCATCTATCATCTGGGTCCAGTGAACTGGGACATTATAGAAGTGTGGGTCACAGTGTGAAGGAGGTTTTGGTAGTAGATATGCTGTGTTACTTACAGGGTGGTGTAGTCTCCTAGCCTGCCATCACTTGTCCTTCAGAGCAGGAAACTGAGTCTCACATTGTTTGCAGTGCCTTCAGCCAAAGGCTTACCCACAGCCTAAAGGATATGGAAGTGCCACTGTATTTTACTTCAACACCGTGAGAGATGATTGATTAATCAATGTGAATAAAGTTACAGATTACATAGATGATGCTCATGAGCATTGCTGGATCCAAAGAAGGCTTTTCTCCAACTGTACATATGTATTTACAATGGGATAAATGCAAACAAAAGCCAAGTTCAAATCAAAAGAAAGATGTCATAACCGTCATTTTCACTAAGGAGCATTGTGCTGTCCACCCTGGGAAATGTAAGCAGAATGTTTCTGTTCTGCCCTCTCAATCCCCATCCCAATAGCTGCTTCCAAATTACCACACAGAGACTTACTATTAATTACAAATGCTTTTCCAATAGCTCAAGCTTGTTACTAGCTAATTCTTACATTCAAATTTACCCATATTTCTATTTATGCTTTACCACAGGGTTCATGGCTTGCCACCTCATTTTCTACATACCCTGCTTGCTTTGTGGCTGACTGGCATCTCTCCTAACTGTACCCTCCTTCCCGTCATTCTCAGTTTGATTTTCCTGCCTTAATTCCTGCCCAGATACTATACTGTCTGCTTTTCATTAACCAATGAGAGTAATACATATCCACATTGTATAGAAAGATTATTCCACAACAATGAAGAGAGAGGAAGACATTAACCTGATCTTTGAAGAATAAATGAAAGGAAAATAATGTAGGATATGAGATTTTTTTCTTAACTGTTTAGCTAAATTGCAGTTTCTCATGGAAAGTGTTCCCTATGCATACCTAAGCATACAATGATAAAAGGTAAAATGCTCCCATCTGCATCACATTCCTGCACTTGAACACTGGGGACATGCAGCTTTCTTCTATCACACTTTAATCTTTCTAGGGAACATTTTCAGCAACCTGCAAGCTCATTCACACATATCTCTTGTTAAGGAGAATTTGAGTTCTGTTTTCATGCAGCTTGCATTCAATAGTATGGGTTTCCTTTATAACAAAGTATGTAGAGCTGTCTAAACTTTGAGTGTATCCTATGAATTTTTATTAGTTGCAGAGCTGTTGAATATTCCTCTCCACCAGTAAAAATAAACCTGACTCATTTCATGATCACCACTAGTTCTTCTTCCAGAGGGCCCAAGTTCAGGACCCAGTACCCATGTAAGGAAGCTCACAACCAGTAGGGAATCCCATGATCTCTTCTGTCATCCATGGGCACCTGTATACAAATGATATATACTCATATGGGTAGACACATACACACAAATAAAAATAAGTTACCTGAAAATAGAAAGATTTCTTAACCTCTATAATATCAAAACCACATTGGAAGATTCTTGTGAGCAATAGAGTGAATGCTTGTGAGCTATTATAGACAATTTACATTGTTATAAATTCTTGTATATTCATACAAATTCAAATATATTTGTTATATTGATTATGTTATTTCTGTTTAAAATATTTGTACACCTAAGCAAAGTTATTTTGTCAGATTGTATGCATGCATGTTTCCACCTCTGTTTAAAAATTTTGTAAACTGACACATTTTTAGGATATAATTTTTATGTTGCATTATACATTTCTTGCTCTGATCAAGATACTTATACATTGTTTACATTTTGAGGTCATTGTCTGCATTTACTGAACAGTTGTTTAAAGATTATTTGATATTCTGATACAAAGTGTTAGTCTTTAAGTTATACAGTTATTAAGTATTATAGGTCAATAGTCATCCATTTTTTTCATAGTTAGACTAATCAGGTTCTTTAGATACATAAAGATTGTATTCTGTATAGATAGGTAATCACCAACCACTTCAAAGAACTGTAGAACATGGTATTTAAATAATTTGGGGTTCTGTTGATGTGAGACACTATTGCTCCTGACAGCACTGATCTATTCTCAAGAGAATATTGAGCACCCAAGAAACTCCACTTTGTGTTCGTTTTCTTCTTGGCAAAACTGGCCTTTGGGTAAGACACTGCCCATGCCTCGACCACTGACAAATTGCATGGTATCTGGACTGGACAAGCAGGATACAAAAACAAAAACCTGCCAAACCTTGCCAAGATAGGGTAAAATGTTTTTTTAAAAAAAAGTCTTCCTGCCTCTAAAAATGGTATATCAGTTACTCTAGGCCTTATCCAAAGTTGGTTGCTCCAAAATTACAAATGAGATTTTGGGTGATTGTTCAGGTAAGCCAGTTGTCTCTGTCATCTACTGCACATTTAGGAAGCTGCTTGATTGCACTTCCTGCCTACTCAAGTAATATTATCTCCCTTATTAGGACTTAGATGGGTTGAAGATTAGATAGTCATAGCTACTTTCCTGTTATGATTTATCCAAGCCATTTCTAATACAAGACTTAGACTCCTTAGGATAAAATTCCTTGCTTAATATTGTTTATACTGGTTGGAATTTTAGTTTTTTACTTGATATCAGTTCTTACTATATATAGTTTTGTATTGGGTTTGAAACTCTCTTATGTAGACAAAAAGGGGAAGTGATGGGGAACCTCTATCAGCCAATGGCCTTTGAAAGGCTGGACCAGGTAGGGCATGACTTTGGGTAGCAAAAGGCCAAAGGGACTTCCCTCTCGATCTTTTCCACTTGCTACATCTGGATGTTGGATCCTGTTTTTGTTCCCTTGTAATCCATGATTTTATCTTTTAATAATAATAATAAAAAAATTTGTATACACTATTCGGAACTAGTGTGGGATTATTTGATTCATGTTCTCCCCACCTGACATGTTCTGCTTCAGAGGGAAGACTATGGGTTGCATAGAAGAAAGGATTTCATTTCAAGCAGTTTACAGAGGACAACATTGAGCATATATCATAGGGCATGATAGATCAAGCTGAGTTCACTTGTTTTTAGATATTTTACTTTTACTACTGATTCAGCAGAAGGTTCAAGAATCTATGAACCTCATTCAAATCTTATCAGCATGCTGAGAGAGATTTTGGATTGCTACTCGGTACTGTTCATGCATTAATAAATATTTCATACAATTTTATAATTGTGTGTGAAGTACAAATGTTTAGGATTAGGGTTCTCTTTCCTCTTTATTAACAATTCAAAACCCTGTTTTTTTTCTGCCCTACACCTATCTTGTGATCCTATCAATAAGTGGAAACTCCTTTACTTTAATTAAGTTACTGTGGAAAGAAACACATGGTTAATTCTACCCAGGCTAGTGAGAAAGGACAATTTGCATAGGTGCATTTTAGTAAAGGTTTTATTCCTGATGGGAAGATAAGCTCAGTGGCTCACAGCAAGTTCAATGAAAGAAAGATGGGCAAAACATAAAAAAACAAAGAAGTAAATAAGCTTTGCAAAAGTTTGGCTTATTCAGTTTGAGCCATGTAGGAAAGTCAAATGTCTATGGGAAAGATAGGACAGACAACTGGAGCCTCTTTGTCTATAGATGAAGCAAACTTCCACAGGTATAATTTACTTCTCTTCATACCATCACCTATCTGTCTTTGAGGTCCTCCTGTAGTGGGATGTAGCCACTTAGACAGTCAAGTTTCTACTCAATAAAGTTAATTAATTATAGATGTTAACTAAATCAAGAAAGCACCTTCACAGGAATTTCTACATTTTTGTTTAACTGGGAAAATAAGCATTGCATACTCACCAAGTTGGTATACAAAATGACTCTCCCATGTCACAAGAGGCATACTGAAGGAAGTCTTCCTGAGCTGTGGGAGGTCATCTGTCATTCTGCAACCATTGGGTTAGTTAAAATTGACATATTGATGATCTAGGGAATAAATTTAGCAAGACTTCTCACTAAAAAAAATTAATTCTCATCTACTTTGTGTGTGTGAGTGTGTATGCACACGCATGTGTTTCTGTGCCCATAGTTGTATTGTGTGCATGCTTGACCAGAAGCAGGAGACCAACCTCAGCTGTTCATAGAAATTGTAAAGAAAATAGAAATTGAGTATGGGTCTCTAAAGTTCCTGGCATTTCCTAAAATGGCTAGAATGGTTTCCTAAATGAGCCGCTATGATTTGGCTGTCTGTCTAACCAGTGCTCAGTTTAAACTCCTTTACATCCATGCCTGGTTTTGCTTTGTTAATGTAAGCCCTGGTTGACTAAACTCAGGGCCATACTTATAAGACAAATTCTCTATCACCTTAGATTCTTCAACTTATTTTATAACATTCTTCAATTCATTTAATAGAATAAAAATAATGTCTTTAGTCAAAAAAACCCTTGTGATATTAAAATTTGGTGTTACATGCAGCTAACAGAATCCACAATATCCCACTCTAGGTCATCCACCATGAGTAATAATAAAAAGTATTAAAATAGAAACACTTGTAAGATTACTATGACTTTGCATTAATTTCTCTCATGAACATTACCCAGAGCTATACTGGGGAGAGAAATTGCCTATGTATCACTTAAAAATTTGACTCAACTCTTTGATCATAATTGGCTTGATCTTAGGAACAAGCATATTTCCCAGAACATTGACTAGTGAACAATGATTTGAGGTCTCTCATTAAACAGAAAATTCTGCCTATGGGAATATCTTAATTAGCTAAGTCCAAAGCACTCTTAACAGTATGTGGGAAAAACCTGAAGTTCTAAAGTAAAAGTTGGAGAGAAAGAAATGTAATATTTTACTTTCTGTGTCTGAGTTACTTGACTCAATGATTGTTTCAGTTCCATACATTTACCTTCAAATTTGTCAGTTTTCCCTTATAGCTAAATAAAATACTATTGTGTTAATATACTGTTTTTTATAAGTCATGTGTAAGTTAATTGAGAAGCACTGAACATGGATGAGTAGGTATCTCTACAGTAGGATATAAAGTCCCACAAAAAGTACATAAAGGTTCTAATTTCCCATATTCTTGTCAGCAATTGTTATTTTTTTAATCTTAGCCATTCTGATGAGGACAAAATGAAATCTCAAAATATTTTTTATTTAACATTCCCTAATGGCTAAGACTGTTGAACTGGATTGCACCAAAACTATACGTTTCTTTTCTTTTCTTTTTTTGGTTTTTCAAGACAGGGTTTCTCTGTAGCTTTGGAGCCTGTCCTAGAACTAGCTCTTGCAGACCAGGGTGGCCTCAAACTCACAAAGTCCTGCCTGCCTCTGCCTCCCTAGTGTTGGGATTAAAGGCAAGCACCACCACCATCTGGCAACCTATAAGTTTCTTTTGACAGAAGGGTGGTTTTCACAGTATTAACTCCACCAATTTATTACCATGGGTAATTCTTTCAATCTTCCATATTCCTCCATTTCTTTCTTCAGGGAATTAAAGTTTTCATTGTAGAAGTCTTTGATTTACTGTGTTAAGTTTGTTCTAGGGTTTCTGTTGTTTTAACACATTTGTAAATCGAAATGTTTCTTGATTTTAATCATCCTATGTTTGCTATTGGTATATAGACAAGTGTCTCATATACTTGTAATTTTCTTGTTGTCATTATGACTCTTGCTGACCAAATGTTTCCTAGTGCCTGGAATGCAGACCTCATTATCCTTATCCCCCTCTTGATGTCTGAAAATGTTCCCTCCTTTGAACTGAGGTTTCTTCCTAAATAAACATATCTGTTTGTTTGAGATTCTGATTCTTTATTACCATGTTAGAATCCTTGTGCACTCTTCCTATGTGTTGTATCTCAATCGTCTTGATGTTTACTTTTATACCAAGGTTTTTCTCCTGCTTCCACCACTCTATTTACCATGGACTGAAGCTCATTTGGGCTTTCATCAAGAAGTTCTGTATTGTAGGCAAAAATGCAAGTTATTGATTCTCACACCACCTATCTGCACACCTATGTCCTCATCCTCCAGGTCTATTGTTATTAATTCCAGAAATATATTAAAGATCAGTAGTGAAAGGACACATCACTGCAACGCTCCTATGATTGTCCTGGACAATCAAGATGCTCCCTAGAACAGTGGCTAAATGTGTTTGAGATGGCATGTCTCAGTAGGAATCTAGGTGTCACACAAAGAGATAGGCTGTGCTATGATATTAAGAAACATCTCCAACTACAGAAGGAAGTAGACTACAGAATATGAAAATGGTGCTTGAGATACTTTGACTAAGTTATGAGAATGAATGACAGGGGATACCCAAAGACAACACTGCGTGAACCAGTGCACAGGATAAGGTGAAGAGAAAGGCCCCAAACCTTCTGGATGGGCAGCATAAAGGAAGACTGCAGAACTCTGGGTAGGACAATGGCACAAGCACGTAGGACTGCCCAGATAGGAACAACTGGAGAAGTGCCACAAACGGGCTGCCATGCATGCTTAGCATTGTATAAATGCTTAGCATAAATGATGATGATGATGATACTGATAATGATGATGCTATTGGTATATTGAAGAGCTATTGAGTTTTTATATATTATTTTTCTATTCAGTAACTTAAAGTGTGGATTAGTCCTACGAGTATTTTGGTAGACTTTTGGAATTTCTTATGGACCTTGCTTTCATTAATGTCCTCTAGAAAAAAAGAAGCATGATCACATTGCTTCTCTGCTTTCCCTTTCTTTATATTCACTCTTATAAGAAAGGGAAAACAGGGGACAGGGGATGGGGTGGTAAGTGCAAACAGGCAGGAGTTTCTTTGTTTCACTAACCCTGCACACAGCAAGCTAGTCCTTTTGTCTGCTAGGTCCCTGGCCAGCAAGTGGCCCTAATCCTGCACAAGAAGATCCACCAGAGAGGTGAGTGTGTTCCTGACCGGCCAGCAGAAGCCCGTTAAGGGAGCACAGATATTCCTAAACCCCCTAAACTTTCTGATAATTCTGCAGGGTATTCTCTCCCCAGCTACTGCCTCTCTCTTAATATCCAGTCCCAGCTTGTTCCCAGGCACGCCTTCTCTTCTCCAGGGTCATAAGATCCCCCAGCTATATTACTTTAGGGCTGGGATGGGTTGGTGAGTGCAACCGGGTAGGAGTTCCTTTCTTTCACTAAGCCTGCATGCCGCAAGCAAGTCCTTTTGTCTGAGGTCCCTGGCTAGTAAGTGGCCCTGATCCTGTACCGGAAGATCCATTGGAGAACATTTGTAGGAAGAGATGGGCAGGTACCAATGCAAGAACCTGAAAAACAACATGATAACACCAGAACCCAGTAAACATACAGCAGGAAGGCTTGAACAACTTAATCCAGAAGAAGTAGAAAAAATAGACATTATGAAAGTGATAGAGTCCCTTAAAGAGGATATGAAAAACTCCCTTAAAGAAATGGATGAGAATAATAATAAAAAGTTTGAAGAAATGAACAAATCCATAAAAGATACCCTAGGAAACCAAGAAAAAACAATCA
>LOEQ01015276.1:15152-27348 GCA_001685075.1 Bramus lutescens
CTCTCTCTCTCTCTCTCTCTCTCTCTCTCTCTCTCTCTCTCTCTCTCACTCTCTTCTCCCATTCTCCCTTTCCCCTCCATAACCCACTGAATAAATATCCAACCTCACTCTGCATGGTGTGTCTATCCATGTCTCTGTCTCTTGCTCGCTGCTGTGTGTCTCCCTGCCCAGGACCAGTCACCACTCCAGGACTTGCAGCCACCCCTACCTGGGACTGGCTGCTCTCAGGACCTGCTGCCTGCCTCCACATAGCCTGCTGCCACTGCTTGGGGACCTGCAGCATTTCTGCTTCCTGCTGCCACTGGGGATCTGCAGCATTTTTATTAATCCATTTCACTAAGTTTGTTTGATATCCTTGGAAGGCCTGCACGTTTCTGAAGGGAAATGAAGGAAGAGAGGCTCTGGGAAGAGGTGAGGTGGCAGGAGAGAAGGAGAGGAAAGAAAATTGTGGTCAGGATGTAATATATGAGAAAAGAATAAATAGACAGACAGACGGATGGACCGAGAGACAGATAGATGATAGAATTAGAGTAGCTGTAGGTTTTTATAGATTCTATTAATAAAACAGAAAATGCACTCCTGTTTCTGCTTGATTAATTCTGTTTTATAATTAGAAATTGATATAGGATTCTTTAAAATATTTTTTTCTATGCACACAGAGATGATTTTTGTTTGTCTGTCAATGCAATAAGTTACCTTAACTGCTTTTAAAAGACTTGCTTACTTTTAATTACAATAAAATCCCAGAACACATTGTCAAAATTTACTAGCACTACCTTACTTATACTTCTGAGTACTCAGATACAAGTCAATTTTGGTAGATTTATCTGAACTGAGACTTATTTAAAGCATGGTGTATTGTATTAGTAGGTGAGATTAATGCCAAATGGGGGGAAGTCTGGGTGAATACTGGAAAGGAAAATACACAAGCAATCACTTATTAATAAGTATGACACACACGTATCTATTTCTTGCTTCCAAGATTCTATGAATCCCATGGGAAAAATGGGGTTTCCTGGCCTCTCCAGGAGAGGAAGAAGAATGAATTAGGAGGTGGGAAATTTTGTGATGCCAGCTGTCAGAGTACAAAAGAGACAAGTTGAGTTTTGGGTGGTAAGTACCAGGCAGAAGACAGGCTTAGTCTTCCCTGTCCCAAAAGCCTACAAGAGCTGAAAGGAAGGAGCCTGACTGCCTCCTGGGGGGACACTCAACACCACGAGGCTGCAGGAAGATTTCTGTGGAGAGAAAGCTAGCAAATGTTATGTTACAGATGAGGGAGAGTTAATTGCAAATAGCATAAATGCAGTTTCTATTTGATGTTATTTTAAACAACAGTGTGCTCTTTATAAACATTAAGATCCATCCATACATTACTGGTTTAGAAAAAAATCAAACATTAATAGAGAATATTCATTTTTGGGAAACAGTGTTTGACTCTGAATCCTCTGATCATTAATGAAAGCAGCATATTCATTCACAACTGGTGAGATGAACTAATACTGTGTGCAAGGAGTCTAGTGACCTTAGGAATGAAGGCAGACCCACACTGGGTGCCATATGATTGAAAAGAAAGAATCAAATTGACCTGATTATAGAGTTTAATGTCATCATTGGATGTGGGATTCCCTCTGTATGCTATGGATAACATTGGTTAATAAAGAATCTGCTTTGGGCATATTGCAGTGCAAAATTGGGCAAGGGGGTAATTCCAAGCAGATAGAGGAGGAGAGAGTAGGCAGAGTCAGGGAGATGCCAAGTAACCACTGCAGGAGGCAGATGTGCTCAAACCTTGCTGGTAAACCACGAGCTTCATGGTAAAATATAAAATTATAGAAATGGGTTAATTTAAATGTAAGAGTTAGGTAGAAACACATTTAAGCTGTTGGCCAAACAGTATTGCAAATAATATAGTTTCTCTGTGATTATTTTAGGTCTGGGCAGTACAGAAAATGAACAAGAGGTCTCTGCCAAAAATCATTTGAGGAAACAATATTTTGTCAGCAAATTAGATTAAAAGAAAATGAAAGATTTGGGAGAACTTCAGCTGTTTGATATTTTCTCTAAGTTCTGATTGTGACCCTGCAAATAATTACTATGATCATATTTTTAAGATACAAACCTAATGGTGTGCATTGCACTGACATCAAGCTCTCTCTTACCTGGTTGCCTATTAATGATTCTATTACCCCAGCCCTATTGTACAAGTGAAATCCATTAATCCCTATAAGCGCTAAATAAGAATAATAAGAAAAACCAATGTCTTGATCATGAAAATGCATATAATGTAATAACAAACCTGCAAAAGCATGCATGCAGTTAGAGGACCCTTAGATACAGTTAATGGACCAAATAGGCCTTAGTCAACTCTGTTACATTTTCCCCAGCAGAGCTTCATTTACAGATATGTGCTGCACCTCCACACCTCTGTGCTATTTCTTCTTCTCATCGAATTTACAGCTCCCAGGTCTGTGTCACTTATGGATTCTTTCATGTGTCGTTTACCCTTACTTCCCCAAATACAACTAGAAATTACATCAGCGATTGCTCAAGCTGCTTGCCACTTGGATAAATTATAGTCATGGCTTATTTGGCCAATCGGCATCTAGCAGTGACTGCCTTCTGCAAGGCATTCAGCTTTAGTTTCTCAGGTAGCCAGCACCAAGGAGGACTAATTCCTGGTTTGCCATTTCAACTATAATGTTTTTCTCCCTATCCTTGTTTGTGTGGTGTAAAAGAGTATTATTATCCTCTTATTTAATATGACTGGTCAGCATTGTCATTTTAAGCATTAAGATAGAAAATACCTTCACTAATTTCTCCAGCTTTTAATAGTCATGCATCACTTAACAACAGGAATACATTTTGAGAAATATGTCATTAGGCAATTGCATCATTTTACAAACATAATAGTCTACTTTCACAACCTAGATACTATAGGCCAATCACTTGACTTGAAGCAATCAAGTCAGCCAGTAAATATGTGAGGCTATTGCCAGTAAATATATAATATGGTCTACAGTGAATGTTTTTCATAAGTAGATACATAAAATAATAATAAAAAGTACTGTGTACAAAGTATGCAGACCAGTAGTACAGTTATTCTTCATCATTATCTAATTTCTGTATGGGTTATGCTGGCTCTATTCTCCTAGGACTGGCAGACAGGGTTTCTTTGGACTAGCACCACCACAAGCCTGTGAACAGAGCCTTACGCTGTGACAGTGGGACAGTTGATATATCATGAGGCAGTAAGAAAATCTTTGCTCCATTCTAAATTTATGAGATTATTGTTGCATTTTGCCCCCCACTGACTGTAATGGGGTGATATGACACATAAAGGAAATACAGTCATCATTCCTTCAGGCTTCACCTTTGTGAACAGTTTAACTTTTAGCATTCAGGCGATTAACAATTATACCTGTTATATTTAATATTCTTCATCAGGAACTTGTCTAAATTTCTAAGTATGGGACCATTGGCTAACTTTATGTCTCCAATACTAAGCATTCTTTGATGCAGCTGAAACTCCATAGATATTAATGTAGATATGAACAGAGTTGACATGTGTCTTTCACTGATGATAAAAATTAGTGCATGTGTCATGATGGAAAAAGCCTGTTTATATTTCAGAGTGCTGCACACTTTATAACAGAGTGTCTTGACAATACAGCATGTTCCACAAACAGGAGTCAATTTTGAAATTCCTGTAGAAACCATCCACAGAATATGTGTCTGCCAATCTTAGTGTGAGCTCCCAGCAATTACATGGATAGATATCAGAAACACTACCATTGTTTTCAAGATATTTCCTCATATAGAGAAGCTAAATAAAAACCTTAGCTGCTAAGAGTCTAGCTTTAAGTGATCCTAAGAAACATGTTTTAAAAATCTTCTCTTATTTTTGGCATTCATGCAAATATTTCTTTATATTTCACAGTTATTTTGCATATTTATTACCATAAATATAAAAGTAGCAACCCTGGAGATGCTTCTGGGATAAAACACTTGCTGTGTGATTATTAGGAACACGCTGGCAACCCCAGAACTCATGCAACAGCTGGGCTCATGAGGTGGTCCACCTGTAATCATCGTGATGCCTAGGTGGACACAGGGATCTCTGAGGTGAGCTGTGTGGTCAGGGTAACCAGGCTTTCTGAATAGGCCTGCTCTTGGTTAGCTGAGAGATCCTGTCTCAGTGAGTAAAGTGGAAATCAATTGTGTCAGACAACAAACTTGCTCGTGCAAGTCTCACACCTCCTGGAAAACATCTGTGTACACACAGTCATATAAAATTAATGAATTCAAAAACAGAATCAGCACAGTTTCTTGCTACTTTATCATTCATTTCCCCCAATCCCAAATGTTCGGCGTGTTAAGTATTAAGGGAAACTACCCAACATGCCCCATGACATCAATATCTATGGTCCATCATCAACTCCAAAGGACCAAAGTCTGAAGAAAGTTTACTTACCGAATCCACAATAGTGACTTAAAGATCCCATGTTGAGATTTTTAGAGCACTTCTCTCCTTATTTGTACAGTTTTCTGGGTAAGTTCTTGTGCACCGTTGTGACCATTTTTATAGTTTGAATTTCTAGAAATAAATTGCTTAGTATAAGGAGAAACAAAATTTTAAGATTTTTAAAAAATGTAAATGTTTGGAATTCCACATTCTTCTCAAGGCCACTTTACTTGAGCCATGATTAGATTTTTTTTTAAATTTCTAAGCAGTACTGGTAATTCAGAAATTTTATCTCATTTTAAATAATTTAAAAACTATTTACATATAAATTATGTTTATCTGTTTATTGTCATAATATTTTCTTCTTTTCTCTAGTGAATTATGTACTCAATTACTTCATTGATTTAATTTGAAATTGATTTACATTATACAATAAAATATTAGCTTAATTTGTCATTATTCAGTTTGCTAATGTTTCCCTCTTAACATGGTTTCTATGTCATTTTCATATATAGTATTAAAATTTTTACTTCGTGTAAAGTTAAGCCATGAGCAAAAGCTGAAAGCACTCATACAAACTCCATTCATTCACCACCCAGCTTTAACGATGATCTCCTAACATCTAATTCTATCTCCCTCCACTCAGTTTTCCTAGCTCTTTCCAGCTCCCTGCTATTTTGAAGAAAATTCACATGTCAGACATCTCAGCTCTTGATCTACGAACATTTGATTATGTAGTGATAAATGACAATGGCTTTTCTTTTTCTTTTTGCCCTCTGCCTTTGGCTTTTCAAGACATGTTTTCTCAGTGTAGCCTTGTCTGTCCTGTAACTGCCTCTGTTATCCAGGCTGGACTAGGCTGGCCTTGAACTCAGAGATGTACTTGTCTCTGTCTCCCAAGTGCTGGGATTAAAGACATATACCACCACACAACAAAATGTCTCTCTTTATTTAAATGTACTCTCAAAACTAAAGTTGTAGCTAATGGTGGGGCTGTACTGGTTAGTTTTGTGTCTTCTTGACATAAGCTAGAATGTTTTGGTAAGAGGGAAACTTAATTGTGAAAATGGCCCTAGCAGCTTGGCCTATAGGAAAGAATTTTCTTGATTGATGATTGATGTGGGTAGTGCCACCCATGGGTTGGTACTTCTATAGTAGAAATCAGGCTGACAAATCATGAGAAATTGGCCTTCCAGAGGCTATAGAGCAAGCATTCCTTTACGGCCTCTGCTGCAATTGATGACTCCTGGTGCCTGCCTTGAGTTTCTGCCCTGAATGCCCTTCATTATGTACTGTAACAGGGACACATAAGTTGAAATGAACCCCTTTCTTCCCAGGTTGCTTTGGGTGATGGTGTTTTACACTAACTAAGACAGTAGGATATACAGGAGAAGTTAACTTTTAAATAAGTTTAATCTTTTCCTTCATGGTTTCTATTATTGTTATCCTAAGAGAAACTTTTCATATCTTATAGTGTTGTAAAATCCATGCATTTTGTTTTAAATATATCAGCAAAATATAACTTTTGTTGAATGATCTGAAAATATAATTATATAAAAACCATTTTATTTCATCTGACTAATATATACCACATACAAAACTTTAGAGTATAGATTGCATTCTTGAAACATTTTTATGATTCTTATTTTCAAAATTAGAATCACTCTCTTATCTAATTTAATATTTAATTTATTGTAAAAGTCATAGCATGCCAAGAAAATATATATAGGCACTGTTATTTCACACAGTGCTAAAGCATTCTATTGTAAGACTGTAGGATAGCTTGTTATTGATAGCGAGGTAAGGTACATTTTGAGGCTGTCAATAATCAATTAAATGTATATTGAATCCATATAATATGCCAGGCATGCTCTTTAACATGGCAGAGATGAGGATGAAGAAAACAAACAAATCAGAATACTGCTTCCCACATGTAGCTCATCATTGCTGGGAACTTTTCCCCCACAGCTCCTTTTTCTTTTACACCACTTTCAATTGCTTCCTTTGAATAAATTTCTGAAAGTGAAAACTATTCTTAGAAGAATGATTTTTATAAACACCACTACATTCTACTAAAGAAACTTTGTGTCGCCTGTCTAAGCACAGTGTATTGCTATTAGCATTAGGACTACGTATCATTGCTCCTTTCAGTCTTCAGGGACAAGAGGGGAAACGTTTTGCCAGTGCTGTTAGTTCCTCTGCTTTTGCTGCTGCTACTACTTGCTCACATCTTTTTTCTGTTATTTGTTTGTGAATGCCTGTTCATGGTCTTTTGCACATTTTTTCTTACTCAGATGTCTGCTTTTTGAAGTCATCAAAAATGGCTCTATATAGCTCATATGTGAAAAATTGCTAAAAATCTTTGGCTAAGGAAATTATGGTAATCTTTAAAATGTGAAGTCCAGGAGTTATGAAAGTATCAACTGACTTGTAGTCTTTTCTGCATTATCCACCACCACTGCAGCACTCTATCTAAGGCATTAATCAGTGAACACATCAAATGGTCTTTAGAGTTCAATATGAAACAATCCTGGCTTTATGTTGAAAAGCAGGAGAGAAGTCTGGCCATCAGGGATTGTGGGATGGGCTATAGAGTCTCACTGTCCAAAAATGGTAGTGTTGCCAGTGGCGAAAGTCATCATCCATGCACAATGATGTAGAGAACTCAAAATCACTCTCCACGTGAACATAACAAGGCTCAGCAACGCAATTAGCGCCCTTGTGGACAACTCCAGAGAAAAGGCAAAGACTGAATCATTATGGATTACAAACGCATTCTTGCTGGTGAGACAAACTGCTATGGAAACACGAACTTTCCTAGATTACACTGTCCCTAGTTTGTGAATAGGGAACCGATTTCAATTTCTAGGATCATTAATCTCCTACCTTTTATGTGCTGTAAATTACCTTTAAATTAAAACAAACAAACAGGATACCTGTCAGACTATGTTTCAGTATAAACACAGGCTCTTAGCAAATACTAATTAGAACCACTACCTTGACCTACTTGAAATGTCAACTAGGAAGACAACACCCATTTTCTCTTTCAAAGAGAAAAAATAGCTTTAAAAATTGGAAGACTGTAGATATAACTGATTGGCATATTGTTTGCCTGGAAAATGACAAGGTCTGAGTTCAGTTCCCAGCTCAGAAAAAAAAAATAAATAAAACTGATGTTTATTTTTTTCGTTATATAGTACACCACATTGATTTTTATTCAGTATCAATAGTTTGACATCCCTTGTTTTTATGGTATATTTTTGTTTTATTTTAATTACAGTATTGAAGATGGAAATGATGGCCTGGGCTTCCAAAAGTAGCTCAGAAGTTTCAGGTATGACGCACTGACATCAGTGTTTGAAAGGATATTAAAAAGAGAGAAAGAAAGAACTGAAGGAAGAAAGACAGAAAGAAAAAGAGAAATCACTATCATTCTTATTTTCTTGTGCATGAAGTCAATTCTATTATCTTTCAACCACATTAATTACCAACTTGAATGAATAATATCTCCATAGTACTTTCTTTGTCCTCTACCCCACATGTTCTGCTAAAAGTGGCCATTAACTTGTGAAAAACCACCAACCACAAAACTAGCAGGATGAAGGAATGACAGAAATCATTTGGGCTGGTTTATAAAACCTACTGCATTTATCATTGATTTTCTGGTGATTTTAAAATTAAAAATTTTAAATTAAATATTTTAAAAATTAAGGAAATGAACCAAGGAGTTGGGATCGTTTATGTAATTTCTAGTGGGTTAAAAAGAATCTATCTTACTTTAATCGAAATTAAACAGCTCAAAATTCCAGAGGTACCAAAGACTGATTGAATAAATCATAAAAATGGTTTCATTGACATCCTATTTCTCATTCCAGGCATTTTAACTCTACATTGTCCTCATTTCTCTTCAGTCCAAGCAGCCTTTACTCCATTTCCTTTCAGAATCTTCAGCCTCTGCTTTGATAGATCAGTCTGAATTCTGACAATCATTCCCAAATTAGCATTGTGGTCAGATAGATTCTAGACTGAAACTCAGCCATGGCTCTAGGCACAGCAAGAGAAGGGCAAGTCCTCCTCAAACTGCTGAAGCCAGAGAATAGGAGGCAGAAATATATCAAATAGTCCATAACTAGCCAGTATTTTTGAGTGTAGAGATTTTCCTACCACAGGATTACTCTGATTTATATTTGGAAAGCATCTTAAGCTTACATTGACACAAGAACAAATTTAGAAAACTCTTGTCTTAAACAAAGTGGTCAGACTGAAAGTGACAATAATGAGAGAGGAGTCAAAGAGACTTACGTACACATCTAGCTAGGATGTCAGAAGGTTGGTGATTTGGAGCTGATCGTCTTGATACACACTTATCTTCCACAAAAGTTTTTAATGCACATTCGTATTAGAAAATCATATGATCCTTCCGAAACAGCACCAACCATCTGGTAGGACATGGGAATTACTGTTTTATTGAATCACCACCCAGTATGGGCTCAATGTTGCACACTGTGTGTGTTGCTGATGCTTTTGTAGATAAAGGTATATATGATTTATAAATGAGAGTATTCATCCTTGAAAACTTCCTATTATAAAGGGAATATTATTTTAGGAACTGTCATTCAATATACACAAGGAAAAGACTCCACTGTATCTTTAAAATATCAGTGGACAGCAAGAGTTTACCAGTTTCTTTAAAAGTGGAGAATAAATGCGCCTGCAGAATCCAGGAGAGTATAGAGGGATCATTTTAAGTGGTGGGGAGAGGAGGAATAGAGAGGGAATTACAGGGGACATGCTTTCTAAGAGGGACATGGGAAAAATGGGTGGGCTTTACTTAGGGATGAGGAAGGAGATAGAGAAGAAGGATGAAAATAAGAATCAAGGAAGCCTGAAAAAGTCATAAGAAATCCATTATTTATCCACCTAAAATAACTATAATATGTATAAATCTATGATACATAAACAAATATAGCTCAAGTGAAAATTTCACATCTGAGCTGGCAGTGCATCTCCCAAGAGCCATAGACTATCTAATAAAAACCCAGCACCAGGTGTAAACAGTCATCTTTTGAGTCATTAGTCAGGGTTCTCCAAGAGACTCCCAAAACATTAATGGCTATTGCTCTTACCCTTGGTTGCCCTCTGTCCCAGAAGTGGAAGTTCAGCCTCTATTGCTGAAGACACCATTGGACACAGGACTCAGAGGACCAAGTTGGATCTGACCCGAGAGCCTCCTCCCTGAGGACTAGCTTTCAGAAGGTGGAACGCATGCTTCCGGAAGAGGGAAGTAATCAAAGTACTACCCAGCTATGATACCTTTGAAATATGACAGCTACCAGCATGCCATGATAACCCTAGAAGTGATGTAGCATGTATACCTTGGCAATAGCCAATAGTTTTAAATTGAAGGTAAGACTTTCCCAATAAGAGGGAAATCATGTCTGGTCATGGAAACCTGGAACTAATGAAGCCATGGATTTTGGAGAACATATAACCACCACTTTAGTAAACCAGCATAAACCTAATACATTCTAAATATTTGTCCTTATACCTGCAGATAATGTAGTTATTACTTCCATCAAGGACATTTCTCTTTGCAAAAGATGTAGAGACCATTACAGAAAGCCACAACTGATTAAAAGGCAGAGAACAACTGACCATGGAGAGCTCACCCCCAGCTGACACATCTGCAACACAACTCCTACAACTAAGTCTCAGCGGTCATCATAGAAGAGGGGAAGGAAAGCTTGTAAGAGTCAGGGGAACAGGAAGTCTGCTGTGAGGTCCTAGAATTGTTAGGGAAGACACATTCCTAAAGTTTCGCCAACATAGTCATCTAAACAAGACCTGAATGAGGACAACACCAATATACATGCTATCTTAGTTTGGGTTTCCATTACTAAAACACCATGACCAAAGACAAGTTAGGAAGGAGAGAATTTCTTTTTATGTCCACATTGTAGACCATTACTAAAGGAGGTCAGGACAGGAGCTCAAGCAGGGCTAGGACCTGGAACATGAGTTGATGCAGAGCTTCTCACTGGTTGTTCTTCATGGCTTGCTCTCAGCCTTATAGAAACCGGGACCACCTGCCCACGGGTGAGCTCGCCCACAATGAGCCAGACCCTCTCACATCAGTCACTAAGAAAATGTGCTACAGACTTGTCTATAGCCCAGTCTTATGAAGGCATTTTATTAACACAGGCTTCTTCTTCTTCAACTACTCTAGCTTGTGCAAAATTGACATAACTCTAGCCAGCACACATGCTAACATGGATGGGAGTCAAGTGGAACCCACGAGATCTCGGCCCTAGACAAAAAACTTTAGGCACCTAAGAAATACTGAGAGCATGAGAAATAGTCTTGCTTAGGGAAAAGTACATCAATTGGTTATTAAATAACAAATAGTCAGAAACCCTGAAATCATATATATACAAGTAAAATTATGTGAATTGAGCAAGATAGACATATGTGTCTATATATGCATATAATATACTATACTTACTTTATTATACAATGTGTGTATGTTTGTATCAAAGAAAAAAGGCCAGGATTTGAAAAAGGGAAAGATGAAAATGATTTAATTATAATCTCAAAAAATTAAAAATGTAGGTGACATTTGTCCTATAAATACCAGATATTTTTCCTTTTACTAATTTATTTATTTTATATGTATGAGTGTTTTTTCGTGTATATTTCTGTCTACCATGTGTATGGCTGATGCTCATGGAGGCCAGAAGAGGGTATTGCAGACTCTGGAGCTGGAGGTTCAGGCATCTGGAAGAAACTGTGTAGGTGCTAAAAGTGAACTAGGTTACTCTGAAAGAACATCCAGTGTTCTTAACTGTTGAGTCATCTCTCCAGCTCTATAGAGTTTTTTCTTTCAGATTGCTTCTCCAGATAAAAGCTGTGAGGTTTGGAATTAATAATAGATGCTCACAGTAAGCAATAGAAGTGGAATGAACAAAGGACAGCCCCAGATACACTGGCCCAGCAGTGGTGGCACACACCTCTAATCCCAGCCCTCGATAGGCAGAGGCAAGCAGCTCTCTGTGAGTTTGAGGCTAGCCTTGTCTACAAACCAAGTTTCAGGACAGCTAGGGGTGTTACACAGAGAAACCATGTCTCAAAAAATCAACCAACCAACCAACCAACCAACCAACCAAACAAACGAACAAACAAAATAAAATAAAACAAAAACCCAAGTGACCAATCAATCAAACAAACAAAAAATTTGGATACACTGAATCTCAGAAAATAAAGTGGGAATAACGTTAAACTCAATGACACAAAAGACAACATTCTGAACAGAACACCAATAGCACAGGCACTCAAATCAACAATTAATAAATAGGACCTCATGAAACTTGAATCTTCTGTCAGACAATGGACAGTGCTAATAGGACAAAATGGCTGCCTATAGACTAGAAAGAGATTTTCACCTACTCTACATCTGAAAAAGGACAAAACCCCAAAATTTATGGTTTGCGAGGTCCCCTGGCCAGCAAGGGCACTGATCCTGCAGCAAGCTCATCCATCGGAGGGATGAGTGCATTCCTGACCCGTGTATGTGGTCATCCCCCAACCCCCAACACCGCCTACTGTCCCTAGCTTCCTACCCCATCCCAGCTTGGACTCAGGCACCCCCTTCCTTCCCTTCCTCGAGGCAAAAGTTCCCCCAGCTCAGCCTGTTTGGGCGCTGGGATGGGGGTGAGTTCAAGGAGGCGGGAGTCCCTT
>LOEQ01015277.1:12194-27317 GCA_001685075.1 Bramus lutescens
GGGTATAAGCTAGCTGTGCGGGAGCCGGGCAGGACAAAAAGCAGGCCCACTCCCATCATCACTACAAATGTGGAATTATAGACTCAGAATCCTGTAGTACAATTTGGAATTATAGGCTTGCAATCCAAAAGTACAAGGTGGAAGTCTAGATTTAGATTCCTATAATACTATGTGGAAGTCTAGCCATTGAATCCTATAGTACAATGTGGAAATCTAGACTTAGAATCTTATGGTACAATGTTGATATCTAGACTTATGATATTAGAGTACAATGTGGAATTCTAGACTCAGAATCCTATAGTACAATGTAGAAATCTAGACTTCAAATTTTACGGAACAATGAGGAAGTATATACTTAGAATCATAAAGCACAATGTTTAATTATAGGCTTAGAATCCTAGAGTACAATGTGAAGTTTTGATGAGAAACTTATGTTACAATGTGGAAATCTAGAGTTAGAGTTTTATAGTAAAATGTGGATGTCTAGACGTAGAAACTTAAGGTACAATGTGGAAGAGTATATTAGAAACTTATGGTTAAAACTGTAAGTCTAGATTTAGAATCCTATAGTACAATGTGGAATTCTAAACTTAGAATCATACAGCACAATATGTAAATCTAGATTAGATCCTTATGGTACAATGTGGATGTCTAGACTTAGAATAATATAGCACAATTTTAGAGTTCAAATTCTAATGTAAAATGTTAACTTCTAGAATTAGAATCCTATAATACCATGTGGATATCTAGACATAGAATCCTATAGTATGATGTGGAAATCTAGACTTAGAATCTTATAGTACAATGTAGAAGTGTAGATTAGAAACTTATGTTACAATGTGGAAGTCTAGACATAGAATCCAATAGTACAATGTGGAAGTCTGGACTTCAATCCTTTAATACAATGTGGAATTCTAGACTTATAATCCTACAGTAGAAGGTGGAAGTCTATATTTAGAATCCTATAGAAACATGTGGAATTTTAGACTTAGAAACTTATGGTAAATTGTTGAATTCTAGACTTAAAATCCTATAATACAATGTGGAAATCTTGAAGTAGAATCCTGTAGTACAATGTGGAATTCTAGGCTTTGATCCTTATGGTCCATTGTGGAATTCTAAACTTAGAATCTTATAGTACAATGCAGAATTCTTGACTTTGAAAGCTATAGTACAATGTGGAATTCAAGACTTAAAATCCTAAAGTACAATGTGGAAGTCTAGATCTGAAACTTATTGTACAATGTGGAATCAAGGCCTAAAATCCTATAGCACAGTGTGGAAATACAGATTAGAAACTTATGGTGCAATGTGGAAGTCTAGATTTAGAATACTATAGCACAATGTGGAATTCTAGATTTAGAATCGTATAATACAATGAGAAAGTCTAAACTTAGAATCCTGCAGTATCATGCGGAAGTCTAGAGTAGAACCTTATGTTATAATGGGGATCATTAAACTTGTACAATATGGATATCTACAATTAGAATCCTTTAGTATATTGTGGCATTCCAGACAAGAACCTTATGGTACAATGTGGATGTCTAGATATAGAATCTGATAGCACAATGTGGATTTGTAGAATTAAAATCCTATAGTACAATGTGAAATTCTAGACTTAAAATCCTTTAGTGCAAAGTGGAAATCTAGACATAGAATCCTATAGTTCAATGAGTAATTCTAGATTCAGGATATTATGGTTCAACGAGGAACTCTAGACTTTGAATAGTATAGTACAATGCAGAAATCTAGAATTAGATTCCTATAGCACAATGTGGAATTCTATACTTAGAATCCTATAGTACAATATTTAAGTTGAGATTAGAAACTTATGGTACAATTTGGATATCTAGATTTAGAATCTTATAGTTCAATGTGGAAGTCTAGTTTAGAACTTATGGTATAGTGTGGAAATCAAAACTGAGAATCTTATACCAAAATGTGGAATTCTAGACTTAGATTCCTATAGTACAATGAAGAATACTAGATTAGAATCTTATGGTACAATGTGGAAATGTAGACTTAGAATCTTATAAAACAAAGTGGAATTCTAGACTTAGAATCCTATAGTACAATGTGGAAATCAGAATTAGTACCTTGTGATTCAATATGGAAATCTAGGCTTATAATCTTATAGGACAATAAGAATTGAAGACAAAGAGTCATATATTGCAATGTGAAAGTCTAGACTTAGAATCATATACTACAATGTGGAAGTCTAGACATAGAGTCCTATAGTACAATGTGAAAGTCAGGATTAGTGCCTTTTTGTACAATGTGGAAATCTAGATTTCAAATTGTATATTACAATATGAAAGTTTATACTTAGAATCCAAAGCAAATGTGAATGTCTAGATTAGAATCTTATGGTACAGTATGGAAATCTAGACAGAGAATCTTATAGTACAATGTGGAATTCTAGATTAGAACATTATGGTACCATGTGGAAATCTAGACTTAGAATCTTATAGCTCAATGTGGAGTTCTATACTAAGAATCATATAGTACAATGAGGAATTCTAGACTTAGAATCATATACTACAATGTGGAAGTCAAGATTAGTACCTTCTTGTTCAATTTGGATATCTAGACTTATAATCTTATAGGACAACAACAATCTCAAGATGTAGAGACCTATATTACAATGTGGAAGTCTGGACTTAGAATCCTAAGCACGATGTGCAAATCTAGATTAGAATCTTATGGTACAATGTGGAAATCTAGATATAGAAACATATAGTGCAATGTAGAAGTCTAAACTTACAAACTTATCATACAATGTGGAATTCTAGAATTAGAATCCTATAATACAATGTGGAAGTCTATATAAGAACCTTATGGCAAAATGCGGAAGTCTAGACTTAGCATCCTATAGTATAATGTGGAAGTCAGGGATAGTACCTTATGGTACTATGTGGAAACCAAGCTTTTGAATCCTATATTATAATGGGGAAATTTATACTTAGAATCCTAAGCAAATGTGGAAGTGTGGATTTGAATCGTATGGTACAATGTGGAAATCTAGACATAGAATTTTAAAATACAATGTGGAGTTCTAGACTTAGAATCCGATAGTACACTCTGGAAGTCTAGATTAGAACCTTAAGGTACCATGTAGAAATCTAGACTTAGCATCTTTTAATACAATGTGGAGTTCTAGACTTAGAATCCTATAGTACAATGTGGAAATCTGGACGTGGAATCCTAAGCACAATGTGGAACTTTGATTAGAATCTTATAGTACAATGTGGAGTTCAAGACTTAGAAACCTATAGTACAATGTGGAAGTCTGGACTTAAAATCCTAAGCCCAAAGTGGAAGTATAGGTTAGAATGTTAAGGTACTATGTGGAAATATAGACATAGAATCTTAGAGTACAATGTGGAAGTCAAGACTTAGAACCTTATCGTACAATGTGGAATTGTAGACATAGAATCCCATAGTAGAATGTGTAAGTCTAGATTACCACCCTATGATTCTGTGTGGAAATCTAGACTTAGAAACTTATAATACCATGAGGAGTTCTAGACTTAGAATCTTATAGCACAATGTGGAATTATAGATTAGAAACTTATGGTACCATGAGGAAATCTAGACTTAGAATCTCATAGTACAATGTGTAGTTCTAGACATAGAATCGTTTATTACATTGTGGAAGACTGGGCTTAGAATCCTAAGCACAATGTGGAAATCTAGATTCGAATCTTATAGTAAAATGTGGAGTTCTAGAGTTAGAATCCTATAGTACAATGTGGAAGTTTAGACATAGAATCCTATAGTACAATGTGAAAGTCAGGATTAGTAACTTATTGTACAATGTGGAAATCTATATTTCGAATCCTATATTACAATGTGTAAGTTAATACTTAGAATCCTAAGTACATGTGAAAATCTAGAATAGTATTTTATAGTACAATGTCGAAATCTAGACATAGAATCTTATAGTACAATGTGGAATTGTTAACTTATCTCCTTATAATACAATGTGGAATTCTAGAATAAGAATCCTATAGTACAATGTGGAAGTCAAGATTAGAAACTTATGGTACCATGGGGAAATCTAGACTTATAATCTTTTAGGACAATAATGAATTCAACACGTAGAATCACATTGTACAATGTGGAAGTCTATATTAGAAACTTAGGGCACTATGAGGAAATCTAGACTTAGCATCTTTTAATAAAATGTGGAGTTCTAGACTTAGAATCCTTTAGTACAATGTTGAAATCTGGACTTGGAATCCTAAGCACATTATGAAGTTTGATTAGAATCTTATAGTACAATGTGGAGTTCTAGACTTAGAATCCTATAGTAAAATATGGAAGTCTGGACTTAAATTCCTAAGCCCAATGTGAAAGTCTATATTAGAATCTTATAGTGCAATGTGGAGTTTTAGACTTAGAATCCTATAGTACAATGTGGAAGTCTAGATTAGTAGAACCTTAAGGTGCCATGTGGAAATCTAGACATAGAATCTTATGGTACAATGTGGAAATCTAGATATAGAATCTTATAGAACAATGTGGAAGTCTAGGCTTACAAACTTTTCATACAATGTGGAATTCTAGAATTAGAATTCTATAATACAATTTGGAAGTCTATATTGGAATATTATGGCATAATGTGGAAGTCTTGACTAGGAATCCTATAGAACATTTGGAAGTCGGGATTAGCCTTGTTGAACAATGTGGAAATGTTGAGTTATAATCTTATAGGACAAAAACGAATTCTAGACTTAGAGTATTATTTTACAATGTGTAGGTCTATACTTAGAATCCTATACTACAATATGATGTTCTCGACTTTGAATCCTATAGAGCAATGTAGAAGTCTAGATTAGAAACTTAAGGTACCATGTGGAAATCTAGACTTAGAATCTTATAGTACAATGAGGAGTTCTAGTCCTAGGTTCCTATAGTACAATGTGGAAATCTGGACTTAGAATCCTAAGCAAAATGTGAAGTCTAGATTGGAATCTTATGGTACAATGTGGAATTCTAGATTAGAACATTATGTTATCATGTGGAAATCTAGACTTAGTATCTTATAGTTTAATGTGGAGTTCTAGACTTAGAATCCTATAGTACAATGTAGAAGTCAGGATTAGTACCTTATGGTACAATTTGGAAATCTAGATTTAGAATCCTATCTATAATGTGAAAGTCTATACTTAGAGTCATAAGCACAATGTGTAAGTCAAGAATAGAATCTTATATTACAATGTGGATTTCTAAACTTAGAATCCTATGGTACAATGTGGAAGTCTGGACTTAGAATTCTAAGCACAACGTGGAAGTCTAGATTAGAATCTTATGGTACAATGCAGAAATCTAGACTTAGAATCATAGACTACAATGAGGAATTTTAGACTTAGAATCCTACAGTACAATGTGGAAATCAGAATTAGTACCTTAGGTACAATGTGGAAATCTAGATTTTGAATCCTATAGTAAAATGTGGAGGTCTATACTTAGAATCCAAAGCACAATGTAGAAGTCTAGATTAGAATCTTATGGCACAAAGTGGAAGTCTAGATTTGAAACTTGTGGTAAAATGTTGAAATCTAGATTTTGAATTCAATTTTAGAGTTTAGAAGACTAGACGTAGAGTCCTATTGTACAATGTGGAATTCTAGACTTAGTATCCTAACTGAAAGGCGGAAGTCTAGTTTAGAAAATCATGTTACAATGTGGAAATCTAGTCTTAGATTCCTAAGTACAATGTGGATGTCTAGTTTAGAACGTTATGGTACAGTGTGGAAATCTAGACATAGAATCTTATAGTAGACTGAGGAAGTCTAGACTTAGCACCTTATTGTACAATATGGATTTCCAGAATTAGAATCCTATAGTACAATGTGGGAGTCTAGAATAAAACCTAATGAAAAAATGCGGAAATCTAGACTTAGAATCTTATAGTACAATGTTGAAGTCTTAACTTAGAATTGTATATTACAATGTGAAATCTAGACTTAGAAACCTATATTACAATGTGGAAATTTTTATTAGAGACTTATGTTACAATGTCTAAATTTAGACTTAGAAATTTATAGTACATTCTGGAAGTCTAGACATAGAAACTTATGGCAAAATGTCGAATACTAGAGTTAGAATCCTATAGAACAATGTGGAATTCTAGACTTAGATCCTATAGTTCAATGGGGAAGTTTAGACTTAGAATCCTATATTTCAATGTGAAATTCTAGACTTAGATTCCAATAGTAAAAGTGGAATTCTAAATTAGAACCTTATGATAACAATGTGGATATCTAGACAAAAAATCCTATAGTACTATGTGGAAGTATAAACTTAGAATCCTAGAATACAATGTAAGAATCCAGATATAAATACTGTAGCACAGTCTGGGAGACTAGACTTAGAAAATTATAATTATCTGTGAAATTAAAGATTAGGACCTGATGGTAAAATGTGGAAATCTAGACTTAGAATCCTATAGCACAATGAGAAATTCGAGATTAGACACTTATGGTAAAATGTTGAATTCTAGACGCTGAATCCTATAGTACAACATGGAATTCTAACTTAGAACCTTCTGGTACAATGTGGAATTCTAGACTAAGAATCCTATAGTACAATGTGGGATTCTAGACTTTGAATATTATGGTACAATGTGGAATTCTAGACATAGAATCCTATATCACAACTCGAGATTCTAGACTTAGTATCCTATAGTACAATGTGTAAGTCTACATTAGAACTTTATGGTACAATGTTAATTCTGGACTTAGAATCCTATAGTACAATGTGGAAGTCTATACAAGAATCTCATGGTATAATGTGGAATTCTAAACATAGAATCTTATACTAAAATTTTTTTCTAGACGGAAAATCACATAGTACAATGTAGGAATCTAAATTAGAATGCTATAGTACATGGGTGAATTCTAGACATAGAATAGTATGTTACTATAAAGAATCCTAGATTTAAATCCAATAGTACAATGTGGAATTGTAGAAGAATAATCAAATAGTACAATGAAGAAGGTTAGATTAGGACCTTATGGTCCAATATGGAATTCTGGACTTATAATTCTACAGTACAATGTGGAAATATAGATTTAAAATCCTATAGTACAATGTGCAAGTCTAGATTAGAAACTTATGGTAAAATGTGAAAAATCTAGACTTATATTCTTATAGTAAAATATGGAATGCTAGACTTATAACCATATATTACAATGTGTAAATCAAGACTTAGAAACCTATAGTACAATGTGCAATTCTAGACTTAGAATCCTATAGCACCATGTGGAAGTGTAAACTTAGAATCTTATAGTACAATGAATAAATTTTGGTTAGGACCTTATGCTACTATGTGGAAATCTAGACTTGGAAACCAAGAGTAAAACGTGGAAATCAAGAATAGAAGCTTATGGTACAATGTGAAGTCTAGACTTAGAATCCTATAATAAAACATGGATATCTAGACCTAGAATCCTATAATACAAAGTGGAATTCTAGTTATAATCTTATGATACAATGTGGAAATCTAAATAGAATCTTACAGTATAATGTGTAAGTCTAGACTTAGAACCCCAGAGTACAATGTGGGAATCTAGACTTAGAATCCAATAGTACAATGTGTAATTCTAGAATAAGAACCATATGGTACATTGTGGAATTCCAGATTTAAAATCCTACAGCGTAATGGGGATGACTATATTAGAACCTTAAGGTGCAAAGTGGAATTTCGGGACTCAGAATCCTATAGTACAATGCGGAAGTCTAGACTTAGAATCCAAGTGTACAATGAGGGAATCTAGACTTAGAATCATATAGTAAAATGTGTAATTCTAGAATCAGAACCATATGGTACATTGTGGAATTCCAGACTTAAAATAATATAGTAAAATGTGTTTGACTAGATTAGAACCTTATGGTGCAAAGTAGAATTCTGGGACTCAGAAGCCTATAGTACAATTTGTAAGTCTAGACTTAGAATCCGATAGTACCGTGTGGAATTCTAGACTTAGAATCCTATAGTACAATGTGGAAGTCTAGACTTAGAATCCTATAGTACCATGTGGAATTCTAGACTTAGAACCAAATGGTACAATGTGGAATTCCAGACTTAAAATCCTATAGTACAATGTGAAATTTTAAGTGAGAAACTTATGGTGCAATGTGGAATTCTAAACTTAGATCCTTATAGTACAATGTCAAATTCTAGACTTAGAATCCTATAGTACAATGTGGAAATCTATTAGAAACTTATGTTACAATTAGGAAATCTAGGGATATAATACTATAGTATGATGTGGAAGTTTATATTAGAACTTTATGGTACAATGTGGAATTCTAGACTAAAAACCTTATAGTACAATGTGGAAGCCTAGACTTAGAGTCCTAGAGTACAATGCGGAAGTCTAGATTTGAACATTATGGTACAATGTGGAAATCTAGACTTTGTATCCTACTGTACAGTGTGGAAGCCTATATTAGAGCCTTTTGGTACAGTGTGAATTCTAGGCATAGAATCTGCTAATACAATGTGGAATTTAGATTAAAAATCCACAATGTGGAAATCTAGACTTATAATCGAATACTACAATGTGCAAGTCGAGAATTAGAATCCAATAGTAAATGTGAAAATCTTGACTTAGAATCCTATAGTACAATGTAGAATTCTACCCTTAGAATATTATGATACAATGTGGAAGTCTAGACTTAGAATCCTATAGTACAATGTGGAAATCAAGACATAGAATCCTATAGTACAATGTGGAAATCTTGACTTAGAATCACATAGTACAATGCGGAATTCTATACTAAGAACCACATGGTACAATGTGGACTTCTAGACATGAGTCCTATAGTTCAATGTGGAAGTCCAGAGGAGAAACTTATAGTGCAATGTGGAATTCCATACTTAGATCCTTATAGTAAAATGTGAAATTCTATACTTAGAATCTATAGCAAAATGTGGAATTTGAAATTAGAAACTTATGTTACAATGTGGAAATCTAGACTTAGAATTCTATAGTACAATGTGGAAGACTAGATTAGAAACTTATGGTACAATGTGGAATTCTAGACTAAGTATCCAATAGTACAATGTGGAAATCTAGATTACAACTTTATGGTAAATGTGGAATACAAGACATAGAATTCTATAGTACAATGTGGGATTCTAGACTTAGTATCCTATAGTACAATGTGGAATTCTAGACTAAGAATCCTATAGTACAATGTGGAAATCTTGATTTTTAATCCTATAGTACAATGTGTAAGTGTAGATTAGAAACTTATACATAAATGGGGAAATCTAGACTTATATTCTTATAGTACAATATGGAATTCTGGTCTTATACTCCTATAGTACAATGTGTAAAGCCAGACTTTTAATACTAAGTACAATGTGGAATTGTAGATAAGAAACTTATTGTAAAATGTGGAAGTCTAGAATTAGAATCCTATAGTACAATGTGGAAGTCTACATTAGAACCTTATGGTACAATGTTAATTCTAGACTTAGAATCCTATAGTACAATGTGGAAGGCTAGACTTAGAATCCTATAGTACATGGTGGAATTGTAGACTTTTAATCCAATAGTACAATATCGAATTGTAGACATGTAACCCTATATGACAATGTGCAAATCTAGACTTAGAATCCTATAGTACAATGTGCAATACTTGACTTAGAATCCTATAGTACCATGTGGCAGTGTAAACTTAGAATCCTATGGTATAATGATTAATTCTTGTTTAGAACCTTATGGTTCAATGTGGAAATCTAGACGTGGAAACCTAAAGTAAAATGTGGAAATCCAGAATAGAAGCTTATGGTACAATGTGAAGTCTAGACTTAGAATCCTAGTATAAAATGTGGAAACCTGGACTTAGCATCCGGTAATACAATGTGGAAGTCAAGTTCGAATATTATGATGCTATCTGGAAATCTAGATAGAATCTTACAGTACAATGTGCAAGTCTAGACATAGAATCCTAGAGTACAATGTGGGAATCTAGACTTAGAATCCTATAGCACTATGTGTAATTCTAGCATCAGAACAATAAGGTACATTGTGGAATTCCGGACTTGAAATCCTATAGTAAAATGTGGATGACTATATAAGAACATTATGGTACAGAGTGGAAATCTGGGACTCAGAATCCTCTAGTACAATGTGGAAGTCTAGACTTAGAATCCTATACTATCATGTGGAATTGTGGACTTAGAATCCTATAGTACAATGTGGAAGTCTAGACTTAGAATCCTATACTACCATGTGGAATTGTGGACTTAGAATCCTATAGTACAATGTAGAAGTCTAGACTTAGAATCCTATAGTACAATGTTAAATTCTAAGTTAGAAACTATGGTGCAATGTGGAATTCTAGACTTAGATCCTTATAGTACAATGTCGATTACTAGACTTAGAATCCTATAGGACAACGTGGAAGTCTAGATTAGGAACTTATGTTACAATTTGGAAATCTAGACATAGAATTCTATAGTACAATGTGAAAGTCTAGATTTGAACTTTATGGTACAATGTGGAATTCTAGACTAAACATTTTATAGTACAATAAGGAAGCCTAGACTTAGAGTCAAATAGTACAATGTGGAAATCTAGACTTAGTATCCTATAGGACAATGTGGAAATCTAAACTTAGAATCCTATAGTACAATTTGGAATTCTGGACTTAGTATCCTATAGTACAGTGTGGAAGCCTAGATTAGAGCCTTTTGGTACAGTGTGAATTCCAGACATGGAATCCTCTAGTACAATATGGAATTTAGATTAAGAATCCTACAGTACAATGTGGAAATCTAGACTTATACTCCTATAGTACAATGTGCATGTCGGGAATTAAAATCCAATAGTAAAATGTGAAAATCTAGACTTTGAATCCTACAGTATAATTTGGAAATCTAGATAGAATCTTACAGTACAATGTGTAAGTATAGACTAAGAATCCTAGAGTACAATTTGAAAGTCTAGACTTAGAATCCTATAGAATTGTACTATAGAACTGTAGAGTACAATGTGGAAGTCTAGATGAGAAACTTATGGTGAAATGTGGAATCTAGACTTAGTTCCTTATAGTACAATGTGGTATTCTAGATTTACTTTCCAATAGTACAATGTGGAAGTCTAGACTTAGAATCCTACAATACCATGTGTAATTCTAAATTTAAACATTATGGTACAATGTGGAAGTCCAGACTTTGAATCCTATAGTACAATGTGGAAATCTCGAATTAGAATCCTATACTACAATGTGGAATTCTACATTAGAACCTTATGGCACAATGTTAATTCTAGACTTACAATCCGATAGTATAATGTGGTAGTGTAGACATTGAATCCTAAAGTACATGGTTGAAATGTAGACTTATAATCCTATAGAACAATGTGAAACCTAGACATAGAATCCTTTAGTAAAAATGGGGAATTCTATATTTAGAATCCTATAGTACAGTGTGGAAGTATAAACTTAGAATCCAATAGAATAATGAATAAATCTTGATTAGAACCTTATGGTACAATGTGGAAATCTAGACTTGGAAAATTATAATAAAATGTGGAAATCTAGATTAGAAGCTCATGGTACAATGTGATGTCTAGACCTGGAATCCTATAATACAATGCGGAAATCTAGACTTAGAGTCCTATAGTACAATGTGGAAGTCTAGTTTAGAAACTTATGATACAATGTGGAAATCTAGATATTATCTTACAGTAATATGTGGAAGTCTAGACTTAGAATCCTAGAGTAAAATGTGGGAATCTAGATTGAGAATCCTATAGTACAATGTGGAATTCTAGTATTAAAAACATATGGTACAATGTGGAATTCTATACTTAAAGTCCTATAGTACAATGTGGCTGTCTAGATTAGAATCTTATGGTGCAATGTGGAAGTCTAGACTTAGTATCCTATAGCACAATGAGGAAGTCTAGAATTAGAATCATATAGGACCATGTGGAATTCTAGACTTAGAATCCTACAATACAATGTGGAAGTCTATATTAGAAACTTATGGCACAATGTGGAAATCTAGTCTTAGAAACCAATTGTACAATGTAGAAGCCTAGATTTGAAACTTATTGTACAATGTGGAATTCTAGACATAGCCTCCTATTACCGGATTCCATGTGGAATTCTGGACTTAGAATCCTATAGTACAATGTGGAAGTATAGATTAGAACCTTATGATGCAATGTGGAAATCTGGACTTAGAATCCTATAGTACGATGTGGAACCCTAGATTAGAACCCTATTGTACAATGTTTAAGTTTAGACTTAGAATCCAATAGTAAAACGTGGAAATCATTACTTATAATCCTATAGTACAATGTGGAAATGTAGATTAGAAACTTATATTACAATTTGGAAATCTAGACTTATATTCTCATAGTACAATATGGAATTTGGGACTTATAATCCTATAGTACTATGTGAAAATCTAGACTTATAATCCTAAATACAATATGGAATTGTAGATTAGAATCTTCTGGTAAAATGTGGAATCTATACTTAGAATAATCTAGGACAATGTGGAATTCTAGACTTAGAATCTTATAGTAAAATGTGGAATTCTAGATTAGAAGCTTATGGTACAATGTAAAGTCTAGACTTAGAATCCAATAACACAACATGGAAATCTAGACTTAGAAACCTGTAATACCATGTGGAATCCTAGAATTAGAAACATGTGGTACAATGTGGTATTCTAGACATAAAATCCTATAGTACAATGTGAATGTCTTGATTAGAACCCTATGGTGCAATGAGGAATTCTAGACTTAGAATCCTATAGTACAATGTGGAAGTCTGGAGTTAGAATCCTATAGTACCATGTGGAATTCTAGACTTAGAAACCTATACTATAATGTCGAAGTCTAGATTAGAACCTTATGGTACAAAGTGGACATCTAAACTTAGACTCCTATAGTACAGTTTGAAAGCCTAGATTAAAATCTTATTGTACAATGTGGAATTCAAGGCATAGAATCCAATAGTACAATGTGGAATTCTAGACTTAGAATCCTATAGTAACATGTGGACTTCTACACTTAGAATCCAACTCTAAAATGTGGGGGTCTACATTAGAACCTTATGGTACAATGTGGATATCTAGTCTTAGAATCCTATACTACAATGTTGAAGCCTAGATTAGAACCTTAATGTAGAATGTGGAAGTCTAGAATAAGAATCCTATAGTACAATGTGGAAATCTTTATTTATAATCCTATAGTACAATGTGGAACTGTAGATTAGAAACTCAGAGTAAATTTTGGAAATCTAGACATATATTCTTATAGTACAATATGGAATTCTGGACTTATAAACATATGGTAAAATGTGGAATTCTTAACTTTGAACTTTTGGTACAATGTGGAAATCTAGACTTAGAATCCTGTAGTACAATGTCAAAATCTAGTTTTAGAAATTTATGGTTCAATGTGGTATCATAGATTTAGAATGCTATAGTACAATGTGGAGTTCCCAACTTAGAATCCTAAAGTACAATGTCGAAACGTTGACTTAGAATCCATAGAACAATATAGTAGTCTAGACAAGAATTCTATAGTACAATGTGGAATTCTAGACTTAGTACCATATGGGACAATGTAGAATTCTAGAGTTGAATCCTACAGTACAATGTGGAATCCTAGACATGGAATCTTATAGTATAACAGATTTCTAGACTTAGAAAGTTACAATACAATGTGGAAGTCTAGATTTAGAATCCTATAGTACAATGGGGAAGTTTAGATTAGAACCTTAGGGTACAATGTGGAAGTCTAGCCTAAGAATCCTTTAGTACTATGTGGAATTATAAATTTAGAATCTTATGGTACAATGTGGAAATTAAGATTATAAGGTTTTGGTACAATGTAGAAATCTAGAATTAGAATCTCATAGAACAATGTGGAAGTCTAGATTGGAACCTTATGTTACACTGTGGAAATCTAGACATACAATCTTATAAAACAATGTGGAATTCTAGACATAGAATCCTACAGGAAAATGTCGGTATTTAGGCTTAGAACCCTATAGTACAATATGGAATTCTACACTTAGAAGCATATGGTACAATGTTGTATTCTAGACTTAGAATCCAATGGTACAATGCAGAACTCTAGATTAGAACCTTATAGTACAATGTGGAATCTATACTTAGAATCCTCTAGTACAATGTGGAATTCAAGACTTAGAATACTATTGTTCAATGTGGTGTCTAGACTTTGAATCCTGTGGTACAATGTAGAATTCTTAACTTAGAATCCTATAGTACAAAGTGGAAATTTAGATTAGAATTTTTTTTTACAATATGAATATCTAGACATAGACTCCTGTAGTACAATGTGGAAATGTAGATTATTACCTAATTGTACAAAGGAAAATTCTAGATTTAGGATCTTATGGTACAATATGGAATTCACGACTTAGAATCCTATAGTACAATGTGGAAAACTAGATTTAGTATCCATTAGCAAAATGGGGAAGTGTAGACTTAGAATCCTTTAGCACACTGTGGAAGTCTAGACTTAGAATCCTATAGTACACTATGGAAAACTAGACTTATTATCTTTTAGCATAATGCGGAAATATAGACTTAGAATCTTAAAGTACAATGTGGAATTATATATTAGAATCTTATGATAGAATGTGGAATTGTAGACTTAGTATCCAATAGTAAAATGTTTTAGTCTATACTTAGATTTCATTGTACAATGTGGAATTCTACACTTAGAACCTTAAGATAAATTGTGAAATTCTTAATTTTGAACCTTATGGTACAGTGTCGAAATCTAGACTTAGAATCCTATAGTACAATGTGGAATTCTATACAAAGAATCCTATATTACAATATCAAATTCAAGACTAAGAATCGTGCCTTCCCTTCCTCGGGGCAAAAGAGCCCCCAGCTCAGCCTGTTTGGGCGCTAGGACTGGGGTGAGTTCAAGGAGGCAAGAATCCCTTTGTTTCAATAGCCTGCTGGCAGCAAGGCAGACCCTTTGTCTGCGAGGTTCCCTGGTCAGTAAGGGCACTGATCCTGTAGCTAGCTCATCCATCAGAAGGGTTAGTGCATTCCTGACCCATGTACGCGGTCGTCCCCCAACCCCCAACATCACCCACTGT
>LOEQ01015282.1:10773-26633 GCA_001685075.1 Bramus lutescens
TCCCAAGGTCCAAATGAGGAGCAGAAGGAAGGAGATCATGAGCAAGGAAGTCAGGACCGTGAGGGGCGCACTCACCCACTGAGACGATGTAGCATCTGGACAATAAGTAATGAGCAAAGTTAAGGCAAGAGTTTGGCTTGAGCTGTCTCCCTGGTGAGCAATGGAGAATGCCATTTGCTTCTAATTCTTCTCAGACCCACATGAAATAAATATGAGTAACAACGCCAGAGGAAAATTCTGCATCCTTAATAATGGCTCCCTGATGTGAGAAATCACCTTTCCTTTCCCCCTTCCTGATAGAACAGCCTTGTTAATTTATCTCTGAGGCAGAATTTAGGGTGAATAGTCTTTCTTCAGCCTTGCTGTTGCATGGGAAAGAGAGGTCTCCAGAGAGCATTTTCCCTTGGAAAGGTTTTAGCTAACATGTAAAGTCTGCTGTTCTTATACTTAATTTACATGCAATATAAAGGCTACTTCCTTCTGCTGCTAATTGGCATGTGGTCCATTAACACTGTGAGTCTAGGAACAACCTTACCCCTGGTCAGTCACTTAAAGAAGCATTGCCTGGGGACATGCAACTCTCCACTGGGCTCTGTAGAGTAAGGAAACTGCAGGGAGAGTAATGAACTGGTGACTTGCACATACACAGGTTTAAAAATGAATTTTAATTTGGTTGCAGACCCATAATATCTCTCTTAATTTAATCTTTATCCTGTTCACTTCTTTGTAAGGTTTTTTTAAATAAATACTTAAATCTTGCATTTGAGAGAACACAAGCCATTTTAATTTCCTCCCTTTTGCTGTATATATTCCTTTATCTTACTTTGTTAATTGTAAAAGTGAAAAGCATAAAAGATACAGCATTGCATGGAAATCTTGACAGACACATGATTTTCTTTTTGAGGTTTTGGCCCTTCAAGAACAATACAATGTATTACAATGCCTCTAATCCTAAAATCACTTCAAAATAGTCCCTGAGTGTAAAGGGGCCTTTAGGATGATCTCTCCCCAGGTATTTAGAGATTTTACTCGTTCAAATGTAAGTATTACATTACTTGACATTTCAATTAATTTCATATTCTCCCTTCCCCACAACAATATCAGTGAATACTGGAGTTCGGTGGCCACATGCCTAGACTTCCATCTTGGTGTGTTTTAGAAGAGGGAATTGAGCAGATATGTTTGGGGAGAAGCAGAAACAGGATCGGTTTACCAGAAAACCATACACTTCCGAGAGAAGAGGCAGGCCAGAGCAGGGAGAAAATGGGGAAGTTGAAGGGTACCTGCTCATGAAGGATGTGATTTCACATCATGTAAAAGAAACAGTCATCATTTTCATGGTGAGATATGGGGAATATTTACATAGTGTAAACTGTCCTGCATGTATAAGTTGTCATTTTACCACAGGCTCAGGCCTTGCATGTTTCATTACTGTTAGGCTATCTTTAAATTGAGGTCACTGAGTAGCCTGACCTCACTTCTTGAGGATAAGGCTATGCCTTACTGTAGCAGTACGCATGCTTGTGTCTAATCCCATGTTCCCATTCTCTGTGTCTTCGCCTCTCTCCCTTTCTCTGTCTGTGTCTCTTGTCTCTCTCTCTGTGTACATGTGTGTGGTTGTGTTTCTCTCCTACCCTCAGAATGATGAAAGAGCATCCACAAAATTAATACACTATATAGAGATCTACAGAGGATGGAGTCTCAAAGGGAATTCAAGGCTTTTCTTTAGAGCCCATAGAGTAGCTCCATTAAGAGGAAGACTAAGAAGGATGCAAGGAGATAGCAGTCATGGGGATAGCAGAAGGAGGGCAGAGGAGCCTCTTTGGGGAGCAGACTTTAGAGCATTTCATGATTGGGTCCATCTGAAGAGTGTCCATATAAGTCTCCAGAACAAAGGAAAAAAGCAGACTTATAAGTTTGGTCATAAGTGTAAAGTTTCACCTCATGTGATTTAATTCAACATAATAGAGGCAGCAAAGTGCAGAGAGGCATCAGGTCGTGTAAATTAAGGGCTATTGCCAGGCCCTGAGATAGACAGCTCCTTAACTCTCAGGCACAGAGAAAGGTACAGGGAGGTGTAACCTGAGTTGTAATATGGGATCTGGCTTAAGATGGAGGTCCATGTTCTAACAGTTGGTCACACCCTAAAAGGGTTTATGTTGTTCATACATGCCCTGAAGATATCTTTCCCCCTTACCTTCCGCAATCATGCTGCATAATTTTTTGAGCTTGAAAAAGAACCCTAAGTTTTTTTTTTTTTGTAAGTCTCCTCATAATGAGACTGGAGAGATGGTCCAGTAAATAAAAGCACTTACTGTTCTTACAAAAGATTCGGGCTCTGTTGCTAGAACCACCATCAGGTGACTCATAACCGTCTATAACTCAAGTTTGAAAGGATCTGATACTCTCCATAGCTTCCTACACAAAAGTGTTGGACATACATACATTTTGGCAAAAATATAAACATAAAATTAATTAAAAAATACTTTCTCTTAAAAGCAAACCTCCAATGCTGGCCACAGTTTCTCCTCCCTCTTATCCTCCCAGTTCCTCTCCCATTCTCCCTTTGCCCCAACATCTACTCCTCCTCCATTTCTAGTCAGAAAAAAAGCAGGTCTATTATGGATATCAACAAACCATGGTATATCAAGTTACGGTAAGGCTAAGAACCTCCCCTTGTATTAATCTTGGGCAAGGGAACCTATTATAAGGACTAGGGTCTCAAAAGCCAGTAAAAGAGTCAGAGACAGCCCCCGATTCCACTGTTAGGATTCCCACAGGAAGATCAAACTATACAAGCTTCACATTTATGCAGCATGCCTTGGTCAATCCTGTGCAGGTCCCTGGTTGTCTGTGCAGTTTCTGTGAGAACCTATGAGCCCAGGTTAGCTAATTCTGTGGGTTTTCATGTGATGTCCTTGAACTTTCTGGCCTTTGAATTCTTTCTCACCCTTTTCTATAGAAGCAACACCTAATGTTTAATGTTAGCCTGTAGCTCTGCATCCTTTTCCATCAGTTGGTAAATGAAGTCTCTTTGATGACAATCGGGCTAGGCACCAGTTTGGCCACAGGAAATGGTCAGTTCAGGCTATGTGCCCATTAATGCTAGGAATCTTCACCTTCACTGGTGCCATCCTTATAGATTCTTGGAAGATTACTTTGCACCAGTTTTTTTTTTAAACCTGATCCTGAAATGTTCCCCTTTCCAATAGTCTTTCAGTACTCCCCTCTCCCTACTCCCTCAAGCTGCCCCCAACCTGATCAATGTTGTTCCCATCCCCACCTGGCCATAGTCCAGTCAAGAAATCTCTTCTATTTCCTCTTCCCAGGGAGATCGGGGCCTTGATCCCTTCTTGTTGCCTTGTCCCTCTGGGTCTGTGGCTTCTAGCACAGTTATCTCAGTTATCTTTTTTAAAATATCTACATATGAATGAGTACATACTGTGATTGACTTTCTCAGTATTGGTTATTGTGGAGTCTCTGTTTTTGCTCAAGGTCTGTTGGCAACCAATCCATGACAACAAAGGTCAGAACGGGCGACGGAGAGCTTTGAACAATCTGCAAACACAGCGGAAATAGCCTTCTGTGAGAAAGCTTCAGTGAGACATGTCAGATTTACTCCAGATTATAGGCAATATATAGGATTGAGGTGGTAGCTGGGAGGAACTCTAATTTGTGTTAGGCAGCACACTACTATCATGTAGCTAGATTAGTGGCCACACAGCCCTATGAAAAGTGCTGCAGTGTGTTAATTTATTGCCATGTGGGCAGCAGGGAAAGAGTAATGGCTGGAAACTGTCAAGGGTCATCCTGAGAAAAGTCATGCATATCCTCCAGATAAGGCTAAGCTACTATGGTAGACTGCCATTTCCTACCTCCTAGGTCTCCCAACAGCTTATCTTACTTGGGATAGTTTTTTCTAGTTCTATCTATCCATTGCCCTTCAAATTTCCTCATGTCTTTGTTTTTAACATCTGAGTAATACCCCATTGTGTAAATGTCCTACATTTTCTTTATTCATTCCTTAGTGAGAGATAACTATGTTGTTCTGGCTATTACAAATAAAGCTGCTATGAACATAGTTAAGCAAGTGTCCTTGTCGTATGTGTCGGGGACCAGCCTTGATAAAAACACCTCTTACCAGGGTAGGGGTGTGGGGATTTATAAATATTAGCAAAGAATATGGAGACACATGAAAAACAATAAAACAGAAATTTAGAGTAGTAGTGGAAAGGTGTTCCAGTGACTACTAAGATCACCTCCCACCCCCTCACCCAGTTTAACTTTCCAAATGCTTTTATACCCAACACAAAAGAGGAAAGAAGGTAATAAAATATTTTATTAGCATGAAACAAAGGACAGCTCCAAACAGTTAATTGTTTTAACACTTTGAGACATCAAGACATTAGCAATCTGTTGTTTAGTCAATGAAACTACCCTAGACCAAGTATCCTGAAGGCAGTCACTCCCCAGGTGACCTCATATTACAAAAGAAGGAGCAGAAGTTTGCTTGCATATCCTGACCATCTGTCAGCATGGAATGTATCTACTTGTAGGAGCCATCTTAATGTGAAATGAACCAAGTAATCACTTCCTGAGGCAAGACATGTAACTACACTTAGTGTCAACCATTTTGAGCCAAACTCTCTGACCCTCAGACAAGCTAGAAATATACTCACATTTTTGGGTCTCCACAGGTATGATTGAGCATCCTTTGGATATATGTCTGAGAGCAGTGTAGCTGGGTCTCAGTGATCTGAGAAACAGCTTCAGCAATGGGGGAGTGCTCCCATGGCTCCACATACTCTCCAACATAACCTGTTTTTTGTGTTTTTTTTTTTTATCTTAGTCATTCTGAGAGGTATAAGATGAAATCTCAGAGCTGCTTTGATTTGCATTTTCCTGATGACTAAGGATGCTGAACATATTAAGTGTTTCTTGGCCATTTGAGATTCTATGGTAGAAAATTCTGTTTAGATCTGTAGCCCATTTTTAGATCAGAATGTTTGGTTTGTAGATATCTAATTTCTTGAATTCTTTATATATTTTGGAAATCAGTCCTCTGTCAGATATGGGGTTGGTGAAGATCTTTTCCCATTATGTAGGCTACCATTTTGTAAGACTGTCACTGTCCTTTGCTTTATAGAAAGTTTTTAATTTCATGAGATCCCATTTATTGTCAGTCTTAGTGCCTGTGCTATTGGTAATTTGTTCAGGAAGTTGTCTACTGTGCCAATGCATTCAAGGTTATTTCCCACATTGTCTTTTATTAGGTTCAGTGTATCTGAGTTTATGTTGAGGTCTTTGATCCAACTGGATTTGAGTTTTGTGCATGGTAATAGATATGGATCTATTGCATTCTTCTATATATGGACATCCAGCTAGAGCAACACCATTTGTTGAAAATACTTTCTTTTTTCCATTGCATATTTTTGGTTTCATTGTCAAAAACTAAGCATCCATAGGTGTGTGGATTTACATTTGGGTCTTTGATTCGATTCCATTGATCCACCTGTCTGGCTTTATGCAATACCACGTGGTAATTATTATTATTATTCTTAGTAGTAGTAGTATTACTATAGCTCTGTAGTAGAGCTTAAAATCAGGAATGATGATACCTTTGGAAGTTCTGGAATTACAGGATAATTTTTAGATATCTTGGGTTTCTTCTTTTTTTTCATATAAAGTTGGGTATTTTTCTTTCAAGGTCTGTAAAGAAATGTGTTGAGATTTTAATCAGGATTGCATTGAATCTGTAGATTACTTTTGGTGAGATGGTCATTTTTACTATGTTAAACTTACCAATTCATGAGCATGGAAGTTACACCAAGATATTTTATATTATTTGAGGCTATTGTAAAGGATATCAATTCTCTGATTTCTTTCTAAGCCTTTCTATTGTTTGTGTATGGAAAGGCTATTGATTTTTTTTTTAGTTAATCTTGTATCCAGTCACTTGATTAAAGGTGTTTATCAGCTGTAGGAGATCCTTAGTTGAGTTTTCGGGGTGACTTATTTATATTATGTCATCTGCAAATAATTATATGTTGATGTCTCCCTTTCTAATTTGTATCCCCTTGATTTGCTTTAGTTTTCTTATTGTTCTAGCTAGAACTTCACGTATTTTATTGAAGATGTATTAGAAGAGTGAACAACCTTGTTTTGTTCCTGATTTTAGTGGCCTTGCTTTGAGTTTTTCCCCATTTGATGGTGGCAATCTACATGTTGTATATTGCTTTTATAATATTTAAGTATGTACATTGTATCCTTAATCTCTCCAAGACTTTTATCATGACAGGGTGTTGGATTTTGTTAGAGGCTTTTGGAGCATCTAACAAGATGATATTTTTTTCTTTTAGTTTATATATTTGGTAGATTACATTGACAGAATTTTATATGTTGATACATTCCTGCATCTCTGGGTGAACCCTACTTGATCATGGTGGATGATCTTTTTGATGTAGTCTTAGATTTGGTTTGCTCTTATTTTATTATTTTGCTTCGAAGATTTTGGGGGAGATCAGTCTGTGTTTCTCTTTCTTTGTTGAGTCTTTGAAGGGGAAACTGCTGCCTGGATGTAAACAAAAATATGAATGAGTGAATAAATATCTTTATTTTAAAAACTCAAATAGGATGGAGAGCAAGGACCCAATATTCACTTAAAAAGAAATGTTCAGAAAAAAAAATGGGAATTACATGCAAGTCCTGAATCCTTACATCAAAATGATCTACAAATCTGGCCAGGAATTTCTAACTGCTGAGTTCACAGGCCCCAGAGAGAACACAGTGCTATTATTTTACTAAACTGACAAAAGTATCAAAATTCCTTCTAAATTTATTCATTTATGACCATAAGTTAGTGAAGCTCTCAGACCTCATCAGAAAAACTTTTCCGTGCAGAGATGTACAGAGATGTACAATTAATAAAAGTACAAAGAATTAGGGTTTTGGCGGACTCAGCCATAAATGGGGCATCTGTATGATAGCCCTCTTCTCCCAAGGGCTGTCATAGAGGAGAGGACCAGGAGACCTGGAGCTAAACAATGCCTTCTGGACTCAAGGGACCACTGCCCTTGTGAACTCACAAATAGTTGTGAACACCTGACGGAGACCTGGATAAGATCAAGCCAATCACCATATCAGCATGGAGGTGAGAAGAATACACAAACCTGGATTTTTTTTATCAATGTCTATATTGAGAAACAACTGCCTTAAATGAGTTAATTAAATGGATCCTCATTATTATCATTTGTTGATGATATGAACACATACAATTTACTTTCTTGGAAAACTCTAGTTACCCAAAGCAATATCACTAACAACAATAAAATTACTCTGAATTCAATTTCCAGAATTTTCACATTTTGAATCATGTAATATACCCTTTAAATAATTAATTTCACCACAATCCAGCTTTCTTCTAGCCTCTGAAAAACATTATTGTTCTCTCTGGACTTTGAGTGTTATAGATTCATATATGGAATATGTGATGTTTATCTTTCTATATCTGTCCTCTCTTCATAAGACTTGCTGCAAATTTTTTTAAGATGACAACTGATGAACATTTCATTGTGTTTGGGGTTTGGAGTAGGTGAACATGTATATATGCGCTATGTTTTCTGGTCCATCATTGGTTGATTGATGTGTTTTCATGTCTTAGCCTGTGTGAATAATGATAAATGAACCCAACGTTCAGATATCTCTGTAACACACTGATTTCATATTATATACAGAGCTGGATTGCTGGATCATATGATCTTAATTCATGGATGTTTTTACTAATTTTTCACCTTTGAATAAATTGTTCGAAATAACTTGTCTTTTTGCTTGCTGATTCTTCTTCTTAAGTGGCTATTGAAGTTTTCCACTTCATTATTTATAAAATTTTGTGTCTCCTTCAGCTCAGAAATACCTGTTCTAGTTCCTTTTTAAGATTTCTTTCTGCTGAACTTCTTTTTTGTGTATTATTTTCCTGATTTTATTGTGTTGTTTTATTTAGGTCATTTACACTTCCTCGGTGTTTTGTTCATTTGTCTATTAACCAAATGTGTTCAATTGTTTGACAAGCATTTTATAATTTACTATGTCTTTGATATAAGGTATTGGAGAGTTAATGCATTCACTGCAGTATCTTTTTCTTTAATTTTGTCTTTATTTTCATAGCATTGTTTAGATTCCTATGTAACTGACAGAGTCATTTCTTCCTGACTTATGAAGTGGCTTTGGAGGTAAAGAGCCTCACATGTATCACAATACAGCATGTAATCTCAGGTGTAAAACAAACAAGCCAGGAAATGCTGAGGTTTAAAGTCGACACATGAAGTCACAGTGGAAAATTGTGCTCAGGGAGGGGAATGGGACAGAGGATCAATTGGTGGATGCCCAACAGCAAAGAAGTACCTATCTGGATTTCATATTAATAAGCACTTCTATGTACTCAGTGGTATTCGAAAGCAAGGATGGCTTGGGTTATTAGTGCTTTCCCTTCATCTCACTGGCAGAAGCAATATCTGAACAGATCATTCTTGGCACTAAACTTTGTCAGTATGTGCAATAGAGTGACACATGGATAATATCTACTCGACTTAAACAATTTTAAATCTGTTAAATTTGTGTGCATGTGTGTGTGTTGTACATGTATATGTGTGTACCCATGTGGAAATCAGAGGACAACTCACAGCAGTTAACTATTTTATTCCACTACCTTTATTTGGGGTCCAGTGATCAAATTCAGGTCATCTAGCTTGGCAGTGAATGAACTGATTCACTGAGTCATCCTCCTGGTCCATTTTTCCTTTTTATATGCTGCCAATCTTTGGAGAGTTTTGTTGTTGTTTGATTATTCCATTGGTTTGGTTTGGTGCAGCTTCTAAACTTTGTTTGTAGATCACCAAACTTGTTGCTTTGAGTGGGTGACAAATGGAATGGAAACTCCTCTTCTGCCACCACCTTGCTGGTGTCACCTGTCAAAGCATTTTTAGAGGATACAGTTTATTTAAAGAAAAGCTGCCTGGTTTGACTAAATGAAAGTCCGCATACTTCAAAAATAGTTCTCAAGTTTTTCTGTACCAATAACAGGTTTTGTGACTTGAGATCAGGCAAATGGAAATGATCCTCCATTTCTGTACTTATATTTTATATTGGGGCAATTATTGAATAGGATATGTTTAGAAGACTTGCTACAAGGTTAAGATCACATGTCATGATTTTAAGAAGTGCTAGGCAGACTGTGGTAAATATTAAGAGGATGAATTAAAGTTCTAGCAAAGGCTACTGATTGGAACAGTGTTAGGAAGAACATAACTTTGATGACAGGTGAATTTCCACGTTATGGTGCAGGTGGTTTTTTTTTAATCATTCTATGCTTAGACTTGAGTCTGTTAAGTATGCAAAAGTTCAATGAATTGGGATCAGTGTAGTCTCCCTTTTTAAATGTGTGTTTTGTGAAAACAGCTTATTATGGTTAAATTGCTCTGATTCCAGTGTCTTCCTCATCAATCATCAACATTACTTTCCCACTGAAACTAGCATATATGTGGATTGCATAAAAATAAGGCTGTGCAGTGGGAGAATATACTTGGTCTAGACAGGGAAGACAGGTTAAAAGTGATAATGTACCTTTCATTGACTTTAACATATTTCAATTGCAGAAAACATTAAAAACAAAAATTTTAACGCTCATAGCCAAAACAATCACTCATAAAAGCTGTATGTGTTGACAGCTAATGAAAACTGAATTTGAAATTTAATATAAATTTGTAAAAGAGTAAGGAGGGATTTACAGGAGAGATTGGAGGGAGGAAAGGGAAGGCGGCAATGATGTCATTATATCATGATCTTGCAAGTAAAAAAATAATTTTAAAATTTAATTCAGAATACCCTTTGAGAAAAGCAGTCAATACTTTGTATATTGGTTTTAATATCTGCAGAAGGGTTTAATCACAGAATATGGAATTTAGGAACACCATGTTCTGGTGTTCAGACTGCCTTTCCCTTGATTTGACCTGATTATACTAATACAGCTATAAAGTTTTTCATTTAAAAATTAAATGCACTTACCTAGAACTTTAATTAAGGATTAAATCATACACTTGGAAACTTTTTGAGTGCTGAAAGCAAATTATCCTTCTGTAAAACAGAAAACTAGTAATGGAAACTTATTCAATTTCCTGGGACTAGTGGGGTCACCAATGTTAGAGGACAAATTCTTCCACTTGTTTGCCAGACCGGCTCAGTCCCTAACTGAGTAGTACATACTTATCCATGTAGCCACAGAGAAGTGTAGCTCTCAGCTTCATCACAGGAGACCCTTGTATAAAATCATGACTTAACAAAATTCAGAGAACAACTGACTGTTAGGTGCCCACATCCAGTGAGTATATGATCTACAGCACAAATCCTGTGTCTAAGGCTCAATGAAAACTGTGGAAGACAGGGCAAAAGATTGTGAGAGCCAGAAGATGAGGAAAATTGTTCTGAGAGTGTGTCTCCTAGAAAGGACAAGGAAGCTGCAGCATAGATATCTCAGCAATGTAGCTATCTAAACAGAGCCTGAACAATGACAACACCAGCATATTATATATTGGTGTACCCAGACAAAACTCATAGGCAACTTAAGGACTGCTGAGAGACAAAGAATTAGCCATTCCCATGGATGATCCCTAACTGATTATCAAATTCCAAGTGGTCAGTTCTGAAATCATAAGCATAAAGCAACAATTAAGGGATTTATGTGATTATGCATATATAAATAATAATAATAATAATAATAATAATAATAATAATAATAATAATAAATAGAGGCCATAAAAAGAAGTACATGGAAGGAACTTGAGGGAAAAGGATAAAGGGAAATTACATAATTATATTTTAATTTTATAATAGTATTTATGTATGAATAAAAAACAAAATCGCTTATAATTACACATTTCCTTTCCTAATGTGAACTAGAACCCGTTTGCTCACATGTCTATCTTCGTTGAGTGGAAAAGAAAAGAAACTTATCTAGGTGACTGGCCAAATACAACACCTTATATCCCTAAATAGGCTAATTTTTCAAATGCATATTGCCATGTATAAGTTCTTATTTATGCATTTGATTTCCTTATCTACATTGTAATCATGTCATTGCGATGTAGTTGCTGACTACACATAAGATTTCATTACTTTTCGTGAAGAAGTAGGAACATTCTTAAGAGAGTTGTACTAAGACTTGGCAAAAGGACAGCAGCTGGTTATAGCCCCACATGAGTTCACAGTCCCACAATCTCCCAGCATGCAAACTCACCAAGGTTGGTCTAATAAGAACAATGCTTTCTTCATTTTCAGTGACATACAGGATGCTAACTCTCAACACCTCCCCCAAACATCTTTTTATGGGAAAATGAAGCAACCCTGTCCTGCCAGTTCTTTAAAGAGCAAGTGTTGAGGCCTAAGCAGAATACATAACCTCCCTTCCCTTTCCTTCTTTCTGATCCTTAATTTGGAATCAGTAGCATGCACTGTCCCAAGTCAAAACCATATTATATGTACTTACTACACATAGTTATTACCTTTAAAAGATGGTGCTTGGGAATGTGTGTATGTGAATGAGGAAGAAGACAGTCCAGAAAAGATGAACCCTTGAGTTTTTCAGGATCAGAAGTTCTATATGGATTACTGGGTACTCAAATGCTTTAACTAGATGTCTTATAAAATTAAGAGCATATAAGAGTCAATCATTTAGTGACACAGAGGTAGTAAAATAGGTAGAGGAAATATATCTGTTTACTGCCCAATCACAGTATATAAAAAGACTCTTTTAGTAACCAAGTAATAGATTTTCCTGTTCTAATCCTGGAGTTAATGTTGTTAATGTTGAGTATACCATAGTTTGATATTTTTATAGCAATGGTAGATACATCATTATTTATTATACAGTATTAATTTTTGGAATCATGCTGCTTTTTTAAATTAAAATCTGTTGTTAAAAAATTTTATATATGTAAGTGTATCATGCACCCCCATCATGCACAGCACACTCTCGTATCTCCCTATTGCACTTGTCTGTTCCAGTCTAGCTGTCTTTGTGTGTGTGCCTGTGAGCCAAGGCTTGGGTATGATGGAATCTGATAGATGCAGCAGCAGCCTATACACCTGAAAACAACGATCCCCTCTCTCCCAGCAGTGATAGAATGTCTTGCCTCTACACTTCACATTATCACTCATTCATGATGTCATATTGTCTACCTTCTTAGCAGTAACCAGTGGCTTCCACCAAACCACAAGTTATTTCCCGAAATGAATACATTGAACAGAAATGAAAGGCCACGGAGACTGTGGAGGAAAATGTAGACACTGATACATTTTCTGGTCATGTTAAATCAACTACTTGCAGCTTTAAATTGTAAATGTACAATCCTTTCTTGCTTTTACTTCTTTTAGTTTTTCAATACAGGGTTTCTCTGTAGCTTTGGAGTCTGTCCTGGAACTAGCCAGGCTGGCTTCAAACTCACAGAGATCTGCCTGCCTCTGCCTCCAGAATGCTGGGATTAAAGGCCTGTGCCACCACTGCCTGGCTCAATCCTTTTTTTTTTTTATTTGAACTCTTTAAGCCATTATCACTGAATTTTTGAAGTGGCCCTCTTTTATTGTTGATACTTTTACCCCATATCTTTCTAGGGAGGATTGGCAACAGACTGGAGGGCATAATGGGAAAAGGAATCCTATTCCTATAAGAAATGTCCCCCCACTCATCATGTAATGAGGCCAATTTAAGAGAAAATATCTCTACCTTTATTAAACGCCAGAGATCTTCACATTTAGAAGGACCCCTTTTGGTTGGAAATCTACTGATGTGACAGATGAGGCCATTCCCTGAAGGACTGCTAGACACTGGGTGCAGAGCCATAAATAGATGTCAATGGTCAACCCTTGTTCTAGCAGTGTGTGAGACATAGCGTGCAAAGATATCAATTTATTCCCACTTCAGTCCCATCTTGTTTGCTCAAGTTCTATGTAATACCAGGGTTAGAAGATAAATGAGCGAGATTCAATCTATAAGTTCTGTAGGTAGCTTAGAAACCAAGAGTCACTGGTGGCCTTTAACTTGGCCTATGTAATGGGAACTAACTCCAACTCAGCACACAGCACCATTCTCACCATTCTGACAATTCAATATTAGATTACCTTGAAAAACAAAACTGCCAATTACTATCCAGTAAGGGTAGGAAGGTGACGCGATCAGAATACTTTCATTGGGGACTTAGGACCGATACTAAGTTTTCCTGGACAAAAATCAATGTATGTTTGTTATAAAATATCTGACAAAAGCTGAGGATGTGGGTGATGACAGAGCATTTGCCTAATGTGTGTAAGGCCTGAATTTGATTCTCTAAGCCAAAAAAAGGAGAAAAGAAAATAACTTTGTATATAGAAGTTAAAAAAATGTCAGCAATAACGGCACAATTGATTTAATATTCATAGCATGCTGTGTAAAATAAAATACTTGTCAGAAATGCTGCATTAAAGCCCACAGAACAGAATAAATACATAATTGATTGAGATCATACCACTATAGAGACAAGTGAATAAAGGATTGTAGGTAGAAGTCACCTTAACAGAATTATTCCAAACATTGTGGGTAGACATGACACCCCCGAGGTACCGTGTATAGACACATCATCCCTAGGTGGTACAGCCTTACCTGCCACCTGAAATGTGTACCGTGCTTACTTTAAACAAATAGAATATGCAGTTAGAAAATTATGACTTTATTATAGAGACCTGACAAGTTCTGATTAACCAGGGATCAAGCTAATGATCACAATGATAGATAATAGTTACCCTGTTCCCCAAGTATAGGAAGGGTCCTTCACCTTTTGGTGGTAAACAAAGCAAACAAAGATATAAAGTACTGTTGGTTTTCATTAAACTCAATAGCTACCCCCTTAAGCAACTGCTGTCCTAATCAGAAAATTCTGAATAGCAAGTAATTAACCATCTCTCCTAGCTTCTGTCACCCCAAAATACCAGCATCCTTCTGCTCAGCCCCCCCATTTAAGAACCCTAACTATATATGGCTCCTCCCTAGCACTTCCTGTCAGCTAGCTGCTGACTCAGCCTCCTGTGCCCAGGTTAATTTTATTCAATCAAACAAATAAAACAATCTTTACATAAGTAAGCAAATATTCCACAGCATAAATAAATGTAACAAAGGACTCCACAGGAGAGTGCCTAGTTAGAGGGCACACCCTACCTGTCTTCTTTCATCACTGGGAGCTATTGTCAAACTGCAAAACTAGTCTGTCCTTTTTATTCCCATTTACATTGATTTATTTTGTATATGATTATATTCTCTATTATTATTCTTGAAGTGATTTAACCTTTTTACTTTTTATAATTTTTTTGAAAATGTATTGTTTTCATACAATGCATTCTGATCATTGTTTTCCCTCTCCCAGTCCCTTTGAGGTGTTTTTCATCTCTGACCCACCCAAATCCATGCCTTCTTTCTCAATCTCTCCTTAGAAAACAGACCACAAAACAAAATAACAGGCCAGGAGGTGGTGGTGCTTGCCTTTAATCCCAGCACTTGGAAGGCAGAGGCAGGCAGATCTCTGTGAGTTTGAGGCCGGCTTGGTCTACAAGAGATGGTTCCAGGACAGGCTCAAAAGCCACAGAGAAACCCTGTCTCGAAAAACCAACCAACCAACCAACCAAACAAACAAACAAATGAACAGAAAAATAAACAGATGAAACAAAAAGGTAGAATAAATTGTATATGAAACACACAAAGCAAAAACCACAAAAACACAAAATCGAAAGCCATAATTCATAAGCAAAAGACCAGTAAGAAATGAACTTGACCACCATTCTTCAACGCTGACAAGCACTTTAATAACTAATCAAACAAAAACCAGAAACAAAAAAGTAAAACGGTGATATGCTAGAGAAGTGTCATGAACTATTGTCACCACATGGTAGTTTGATATTCTGGATCCAATTATACAATAGCCAATGAATCTTATCTTGTCAAATCGCTGGTACAATCTGAATACAGGTGTGCAAAGTGTGCTCTTTAAAGTGCAAGTGTGTATGTTAGTTTTATTAGTGTGATAAAATGATTTAATGATGAAAATTCTTTTGACCTATGATTTCTGGTAGTTATGGTGATAAAAATGGGAGGGGAGCTGTTCACATGTTGCTTGAGAGGAAACAAAGAACTAAGGCTGGAACCAGAAACTTCAATAAGCTTCAAACCCCATCATTCTTAGTACTTCTTCCAGCTCGGTCTCATTTCCCCAAGGCTCCATCACCTTCAAAAGAGCGCCCTCACCTTGAGAGTAGATATTCATAATATGAGCTTGTAGGGAACATTTCACTTTCAGGCCATAAAACATTATTTATTTCTTTGTTTTGCAAATGGACAATGAGTCAGTAAAATGCCAGTGTTTAGAGAGATGGGATAAAATAAACTGGTCTTTTTTGCACTGCAACAACTTCACTGTAGATCTAAAATTATTGCAAAATCAAAACAGAGAAAATGTTAATATATTCCATCCTAACTATGTTTCCCCCACAAATATATTTACAAACAAATAAACAAAAACTGTGGGGATCTCTAACATCTGTTGTTTAATATTGCTTAATATCTGTTTTGTAAGTGAGACACACAAAGGAAATTAAATAAAATTATTTTTAGCACAAATTCTAACTTTATTTTCAGAAAGTTTATTGACTAGTTTTATGGCTGGTAAAGGATATCTAGCTGTGAAAACTATTCAGGAACAAAGGTGACTGAGGTAAGTGAGCTTCAAACATTAGGAAACATTGGGAGACATAATTCAACTGTTTCTCCCTCTCTCTCTCTCTCTCTCTCT
>LOEQ01015283.1:3621-15859 GCA_001685075.1 Bramus lutescens
AACTAGTCATGACCATGGCCAACTGGCCTCTGGGTCCTGCCACCATGCCTTCTACCATGACAGAATGTAGCCCCTCAAACTGTGCTGCAGAATAAGCCTTTTCTTGCTTGCTTCAATTGCCTCGGGTGTTTTAGCATAGCAATGAACCAAGTAGCTAAGCCAACTCTGTGCGCTTAGGCGCTATTAATTACCTACATTTTTTTTTCATTTACTGGGGTGAATTCATTGGCTTTGGTTCTCTAACCTTTTTTAAATGTCACCAGAATGAGTTCATTTATGAAACAAAATTCTGTCAAGTTAAAATCATGAAAAAATTAGAAGAGACTAAAATTTTCCACATAGAAGTGTCTGTCCTTATACATTGCCTACCCAGATGGCCTTCAGTTAAGTAAAGGGCAATCAAAAAGTCCAGGAGAATGATATTTCTCACATGATGGAGGTGGCCATGGCCTAACAGTGGTGAGTTAGCCTAACGCTAGGGGCATTTGTGGCACTCTTTTGACCTCACACTGAACCATGCCTTTCTGACCTGAATTCGATCACATGTATTTAGGAAGTATGTGTCACAAGCTTGCCAGTTCTTGCTCGATATGTCTATGTAATATAGTCAATTTCCTGTCTGTGGCGTCAGCTTTTGAACAGAACCAAACACTTACCGTAACAATAGTATAGTGATTTGGGAAGGTTTTGGTAGGATACATTGCTCTCATGTATTTTGAGTGAATTCCACATGTTTCTGCAAGAAAATATAGTAAGAGTTTAGAGTCATTTATTTCTCAGGAATATTTTGGATAAGCAAATACCAGCATGTTTCCTATAAAGCCAGGAAACTGGAAGATGGGTTAAGATGGAAAGAGGTTGGAATTCTGACCCCTATACTTTGTTCATTACTTTAAAAAAATGTTTATTTTTAGGAGACGAGTGGGTTCTTTTCTGGGAAGAGCCAAGAGGTTTTTCAAGGCCATGTGGTTTCTGCTGCAGCAGCTCAATTTTGTTTTTGACACCACAGGTAATCCATACACAAGTGAGTGCGACCGAGGTACAATAAATGTTATCGGTAGACATTAAATTTGAATCTCATATAATTTTATATGCCGCAATATTTTCTTTTCTTTTGAATGATTTAAAATTTAAAACTCTCCAATCTTAGTATGTGTTATATCAGATGAAATAAAGCTGGAGCCCTAGCTTGCTGCCCTTTCAGCTAAAAGTACCCTGAACTACACGCTGCTGCCATCCTTTTCGTTAGATTCCTCTCTTTATGCACCTGGTTGTTACCATAACAACTTCTGCACAGCATTTATCACTTAGCTGGCAGTTTCTATATTTTGACTACTCAGAATAACAAGATCTTCAGACCTACCCACACACCCGAAAAGACATTTGCAGTATACAGCTGCACGAGCTCAAGCCACCAAGCAGCATCTGCAAAAGGAGTTCACTCTACGGCTTGTTATTTTGGGTTCAGTTTCCACTGATCTTTGACATTTCCTGCAAGCTGTTTTTCACAGAGATTGGTATTAATTGTGCTCCTACTGTTCTTCCGTTTCCAGTGTGATCAGCAGCCCCATGGAAGGAGGTCAGCCCCATTGGAGCACATTGCTATTTCCTTAGCAGCAGTGAAACCCATGCAGTGTTTCCATCCCAAGTGCCGTGACCTCTCCTTCTAAAAGCCAGCCTTCCCATTATAGATCCTATTTAAGTTAAAACACAAAGTGAAATTGGTTGATGGCCAAAATGTCACATGCTCTGCAGCTGAAAAACAACATCCTTCCAAACAGACACAAGCTTGGTCTACTTCCCAGCCTTTTGTTTGGTGTTTTTAAAATAGGATCCAGAAGTTTCCCCATTCAGAATCTCCTGGGAACCCACCCATATTGAGCCCACAGTGTAGGGCCCTTAATAGGAAGAGGAGAGGTAGAGGGATCACCTCCTTAGGGCATTATAAGTTGGGTGCTCATGAAGTTCTATGACAAAATGAAATCTCATCTACTTTGATCATTAAAAGAATGACATGAGAGAAAAAATTATACAATGATCAGATATGTAGAATCAGTTCCTGTTTTGATTTCCTTGGAACATGGGTGGGGTAACTCAAGTTTCTAAAGACTTATAGATACTGGCTATAAATGAACCGTAATTAAATAGCCACCACCCTGGTTATACTGACCCAAACAGGACACATCTGTGGCTACCTTCAAACTTAGGCTACTGTTTTCTGCCATGATTTATGACCAGGATGCTAGAGGATAGGATAGGAAGCATGGCCTCCCAGCAGAGCATCTCCTGAATCTGAATTATGATCCAATAGAATACTTTGAAAAGGACGTGATGGGTTGCTTCCACAGGGAAAAAAAGGTCCTCCTGCTTTGAAAAGGGCATGATGGGTTGCTTCCACAGGGGAAAGAAAGGTCCTCAGAGCAAGGTTCAGCTTTTACTATGTACTTTCTAATATTACTTAAAAATATTAATTGTTCACATAATTTATTTATAAAAAACACTTTCAGAGAAACAAAATTTTAGGGACAGGGAGATGGTTCAGTTAGCTGCAGGAGCATGAGGAACCGAGTCTTGACCTCCACCACCCACATAAAAATCCAGGTATGGTCATGTGCACCATTAACCCCAAGTCTGGGAAGGCAGAGACGGGTAGATCTTTGGAAGTTTTAAGTCCTAGCCTTGGCAAACTGACATGCTCCAAGTTCAGCTAGAGACCCTCTCTCAGAAATAAAGAGGGAATTTGTTTGAGGAAGACACCTGATATCAACTTCTGGTTTCTACATACACAAGCACACATTAGGCATGGGCATATACAAATACACAAGCGCATACACCATGCACAAGAAAAGAAAAAAAAACTCTAAATAAAAAACAATCCAAAAATGTGAACAGGATCCTTCCCTGTAACCAGGTTAGGACAGAAAACTAAATGAGGATCAGACCAAGTTGAGGAATGTGCAGATTGGAGCTTTAAAGCAATCTTGATAAAATATTAATTATTTTTGTGCCATACACACACACACACAAACTGATGACATACAAACAGCTCAGCAACATTCACAGATCGAGACATGTGTCTTACATTTTTCATATATCTTGTACCCTCTGGATAGACTAGTCAAATGGGCTAACCTAGGTTCCCATCCAGAACCCAGTGGACTCTGTAAGCTCTGTAGGGTGTTGGTCTCCCAGTGGTTGCAAGTCTGTGTCTAAGCCCATAGCACAGGGAGAAGAAAAGATTAAAGAGGGAGCAATGTTGGGAACTTTTTGAAAGGGTAGGAAGCCCTGTTCCTCTTCGTCACACCACAGGCAGTCATTCAGTAGCAACTGAATCAATCCCTTGTGTGAGAACTCCAGAACCCTCTTCAGAGGCTCCTGAAGGGCAGGTGGGCAATGGTGAGCATAGTCACTTGGCAACTTCTGTAACTCCCTGTCGCTCAGCATGGTATCATGTACCCTAGGAGCCACTGGGGACCTCTAGGTCCCAGCTTCCCTCCAGGGAGGAAGAAAATTAGACTACACACATAATGGACAAACCTTCCAGTTCAAACCCAAGTGTAAGTTTCTGTCTCACCTGTCTTAAAGAACCGGGATGACCCAGCCTATGCTAATTCTTCAGGGAACCAAGAGAACAAGAAGGATTGAGCCTGCATGGGCACATTCACCCCAGATCCTCACTCTGCCTTAGCCCAGAGTGAGTAAGGCGTGCACCCGAGTTCAGAGCTTCACCCTGGATTATGTCCAATTGCCTATTTCTTTTAGGGTTTCCTCAAGAGAATGGTTTCTGCTTTGCCTGCTGTCTTGTTTGCTTTTCCTGACACTGAAATAAAATAACCGACAAGAGCAGCTTAAGGGAAAGGGGGTTTGCTGTTACTCACAGTCCTTTGTTTTGGGGGAATTCAGAGAAGAGAGCTTGAGGTAGCTGGTCTCATTGTATTGAAAGTTAGGAAAGAGAACAGTGACTACTTGTGCTTGGCATGTTTTTTTGTCTGGTTGTTTGTTTTGTCTCTTCATGCTGTAGTCCAGGATTCAACCTCAGAGAATGGTACAACCCCTTTTGTGTTAGTCTTCCCACCTCAGTTAACTTGATCAAGAGAATCCCCACAAGCACGCCCAAAGACCCATCTCCCAGATAGCTCTGAATCTCATCAAGATGACAACTGACATTAATCATCAAACCTTCCTTGGAGCACTAACAGGAACCAGTCTACTTTCCCGAAAGCCAGTGAGATCAAAGATAATGACTGTACCTAGAACACTAATTAGCAAACTGCCTCTCCATTATCACAAGGAAAACAAATTTCCAGAAATTGATCTTAATGAAGCAACAAAGCACGATTATCTAACAGATAGTTATAAACATATAGTGCAAAGATACTCATTATTGATTCATATTCAAAGCCAGAATTTCATAAAAGACATAGATAGATATTCAGATTTACCAAAAAGAAATTGTAGAACCCAAGAATGCAATCATTTCACTGAGAATTTCACTAGAGAACTACAAATTCAGAATAGATCAAGAAGAAAGGGCCAGAAAACTCAAGGATTTCACTGGAAATGATTCATACAGAAGAACAAAATTTAAAAATAATGAAATAAAGAAAATAAAGATGAATTGTTTTCCAATACAGCCTTAAGGGGACCAATATGTACACCATGGGATTTCCAGAAGAGAAGGAGAAAGAGAAGGAGCTGAAAAGTCTGTTCAAAGGAATAAAGGCTGGCACAGCCAGATCTGGGAAAGAGGATATATATCCAACTCCAGAACACCTACAGAAACTCAGAAGATAGGAGCCAAAAAGACATCATAATAAAACTGTCAAAAGATAAATAATCAGAGGAAAAGTGACTTAGCACCCAGGGAACCTTTGTAGATGTGTAAATAAATATTTTTCAGAACAAAATCAGAACTGAGAAGAATAATGAATTCAAAATGCTAAACTAGAAAAAGTAAAAACCTATCAAACAAGAGCACTTTATCCAAGTTCTCCATGAAAAGATAGAGAAAGGAGGAAGTGGGAGAAGGAAGAAAAGAAAGAAAAAGGTAGAGAGAGGGAGAAACAGGTTTCCAGACAAAACTGAGTTTATTAGCCCTCGTCTTGACTTGAAAAGGATGCTGAGGTGAAATCACATGAGAAGACAAGAAAGCATAGGCAGAGGCAAATATACGGACAAATACAGAAATTCTTAATTCTGTGTAAGTAGAAGGTAAATCATACCTAATGCCAATCTAAAAGGTAAAAAACAACAACATATTGAAATAGCTGTAATTAAATGATAAGCTGATAAATATACAATATACATAGGCATAAATTGTATGTTGAGGGAAAAGTGTGGCGTTTTGTGCACAAATTTGCTATTGCAAAGTAGGTGGTTATAATATGATAAAAATGTTTAAATATATAAAACAAAATAAAAAATCAAAGCATATTTTAAAAATTAAGCAGAAAAAACAGCAATAAAGGGAAAAAAGAAAAGAAGAACTAATGTCAGGCAGAAAATCTTATGTAAAATGGAAGCAAAGAATCTCTCCATATAAGTAATTATGTAAAATGCATGCATCCATAAAAGATGGAGAGTGACTGACTATATATATGTGTGTGTGTGTGTGTGTGTGTGTTAACTATAAAATTCAGTTTGATTTAAGATCACAGACAGTATGAGAAAAGCTATCAAATTGTGAACCAGTGCATATAAATGTGTTGTGTACAATGATGGCATTTTAGAGGCTCCTTGTAACCACTGTGCTTACAGACAACACTGTCCCATACACTTGCACTAGTAGATTTAGAGTCAAGTGTTCTTATCACAATACAGCAGAAGGCAGCAAGCAATAGCCTGGTGCAGGGAACTGTAGAGGCCTACTGTCCGTAAATGCCAGCCTTGCCAACTTGAATCTCCAAGAACTCCAACAAAAGAAACCTGACGAATCTTCTACTCTCCACTAGATACTTGTAGCCTTACTTTAGCCTCTGCTTCTCGCCTAACTTTCCAGGAAGGCAGCTTCTAAGCCAAGTCAGATCCATCCCATATCATTGGAAAGGTTCTGAGTCTTGTCTCTAACCACCCTATGCTATAGTCTTTCACACTAATATGCAATAATGTCGTAAGCCCATTAAGGTATGAGTCTGGGAGCCATATCCTCATCCACTTAAAAGTTACTTATATGACTCACTGCTGTATGGTCTGAGTCCATGCTCAGTTTCTACAAGCGTTGTAGTTCAGCATCTCGACGGGATGCTGAAGTGAGGCACTTGGACTTCTTAAGAGCGATGCCTCCTTCACCACAAGGCTACCGTGATGTTAACTCTATTTCCTAATACCTGCTCTTAATCCATCGGTTAGTTAACTCTGTCCATGTGACCAAAACCTGGATGAACAACAAGAAAAGCAGGATTCAGTCTGGCTTATGTTTTCAGAGGATTCAGCGTTCAGTCCATGGCTACTGGGTTCTGTGAGTTGAGCAGAACACACAAGAATGTATACTGAGGAAATTCTCTTTCTACTGTTGGGCAGGAAGTGGCAAAGGAGAGGCAAGAAGAAGCCAGAAATAATACTCCAAGGACCTGCTGACTGACTTCTTCCAGTTAGGCTCTAAACTTTTTGCAAAAGTTTCCAAACATCTTGCAATAAAGCCAACAGCTGAGACCTAAGAAGTCAAAGCAGAGCCTGCGGGGGAGGGGCATTTCAGATCCAAACAATAATACTCCCATTCCCTAGAAACTGACAAGGAAGTAGTTGCGTTGGAGGACTTAAGAACTGAGATCGTGACACATTGGCTAACAAGATGAACTAAATACATGACTAAATGTATTTAAAGCAGAAACCAGAAAGCTCTGGTTGAAATATTTGTTAATGTCATTTCCAATTATCAGTGGGATGAGAAAATCAACTAACTCCACTTGAAAACAGGTTCAGTTCACCCTTCCATCAAATTCCCTTTTGACAACTGGATTTCAGATCCACGTTACCAAGTAAATTTAGATAATGAGAGGTATTGGTTAACTTTCCAGACCCAAGTAGTTCAGCAGAGAGTGGTGAGCTCTGCACTGAAAATCTTCAGTCTCTTTGCCAAAGATCTGTCTGAATGAGGGGGCAGCTGTGTTGCAGAGAGGAGCAGGCTGCCTCTCTGGGTCATCTTGGCACGGGGTTAACTGAAGAAATCAGCTCTGGTCCTTTCTTTTTACCAGTAAGGAAACTGAGACCCAGAAAATTCAATCTTACTCAGACTTACAAAGTCAGTTTCCAATAGTCTGGAGAAAAATCAAAATAAGAAATCAATAAAATTGTGACTGTATTCGAGAATTTTGGAGATAAAAGAAAGTCTGGGGGAAAGAATGAAAGATAGGAATTGCAAACCAGTGGAAGCTATGAGCCCAGGAGTTTGAACTCAGACTGTAACCTTGGGCACTCAGCTTTTATTTACTATTGTTATGCTGATTTTCATGGGGGCCAAGTGCCCTTGCTCAGAAGCATAGCAGTGTGACAATGAGGACAGTATGGATCATAACTTAAAGCCCTACAGTGAGCTGACGGCAGTCCTGCCTGCTAGGAAGCGACCGTCTTCCAGACAAGCTAGTGGTGCAAGCTGGAGGTGAAACTGCCTGACAGACATCTCCCAGCTGTGAGTGGTGGACCGACCTGCTTTCTATGCAATCTGATACCGGAAGTGGAGATGGAGCTTGAACATGGGAGCTTAGTGGACTGTTGGTAGATGCCAGGTTGACCCAACAACCCAGGCTCCTTCAAGCTCTTGTCTTCCCGAGTCACAGCCACTTTGCTGAGACGCGGAACCCAGTTCTGACAAATGCCACATTTGACTTGGTATACATAACGGATTTCCATAGTTCAGAAGCTTCCTTCAAACATGGGACATAGCAAAATAAACAAAACGATGACCATGCTACTTAAGAAAAAGGCAAGGAGAACTAAATGTAGGAAAACCTTTCCCTAGTGAAAATATCTAGAGCAACGGAGTCAATCATTGAGATCTGGGGAGGGCCTGGACTAGGACAAAGCATGGACACTGCCCAAGCGGAAGAGACAAGAGGAGTGTGTTTCTTCCTCGGTGGCGCTCCGTCGCCTCTCCGGACTTACTCAGTTTGTTGATGTTCGGCACCAGAGTGCTCCAAGTCTGCAAATACTCAGCTCGGAAGCCGTCCATGGAAAACAAGATAACCGGTGGCAGATCAAACCTGAACATGGAAATCAGAAACTTCATCTGCGCTCTTGGTACTGCTTATTGTTCTATACATTCGAAAACACTTAGAAGATACAATCAGAAAAACGGTTCCAGGTCAAGCAACAGTCGCTGAATTTCAATCACCTTTTGGATGTTCCCGGGACACAGATGTGGTAACTGTTTCGTGATGTGTCTCTCTCACGTTAAAGCTTCGTTCTTTGACTCTATGCTCACATCTTGGTGTGCTAACAAACATCCACAAATTTTAAAGCTCTTCTCGACCAGTTTTTAATATAAGTTGTTGAACAGCAGTTTTGAACTTACAGCCAGGAACTGTATTTTTAAAATTTGTTGTTTATTTTCAACTTTTGTTGAAATAAACTGTTTATTTTGACTTTTGCTTACATGATAGACACGTTCGTGTGTGACAGACGCATACTTTCATTTTGACTTGCCAAACTCTGACATGTAGCCATCACTGAGATCAAGAAACAGAACATGAACAATACCCCAGAAGTTTCCCAGATTCCTTTCCCCATTACACACCTTGGCAAACACCATCTCCAACCAGGATGAGCAGTAAGTAGCTTGACTTTTAGGAACAATTGCTCCTACCTTGATGCTGAATTTATACATAAATTGAATCACACAGTATGGACTACACTATCTTTTGTTTGACATTTATCATATCTGAAATTAATCTATCTTGAGGTTTAAAATCATAAACCATTCCTTGTAACGTTTGTTTTGTTTTCAAAGTATGAATGAATCACAACTCATTCCCTCATTCCTTCCTCTGTTGACAGGCATTTGGGTGTTTTCCAGTGTGGCTTTCTCATAAATAGCAACTATGAACACAATAGATTTGGTTTTCATTATAGTGCCTGGAAAATGTATATGATGCCATACATGGTGGTACATGCCTTTAATCCCAGCGCTTGGGAGACAGAAGCAGGGGGATCTCTGAGTTTGACGCAGCCTACAAAGTGAGTTCCAGGACAGTCAAAGCTATAGAAGGGAAGAGAAACCCTGTCTCAAAAAAAAAAAAAACTGAGAAAAAGAGGGGGGAGTATGGCAAAGAAATGTTTACCTCTGTGCTTAACCAGTTATAAATCCCACGGCTTCTTAACAAAAAAATATTTTTAAAGAAATTTGGTTAGAGTAAATCCTTGAAATTCTAATAAACTACCAAAAAATGACTGAAAGCAAGTCTGAATGTTGGTGCTAGGTAAAATAACAAAATGGCTTCCACTTCCTCACTATGACTGAGTAACGTTTAAAAAGTTACTAGTACTGCCATCACTTTCACACTGTAGAAGAAACCATAAAGGGGAACCAGAAAACCAGTTTGTTTTGTTGCAGAGAAGATTTATTTATTGCAGAATAATTAACAGAGTTTCAAGTAAGGCATTGTGCTAGACACTGAGTCTAAAGGTGTAAAGGAGACACAGGAAATGAAATCGGAGAGGCGGCTTGCGAAGGCCAAAGGTGAATCTCAGTACAGTGTCAAGCACACAGAAGGGAGCCAGATTTAGTCTTGATGAGGTGGGAACAGGCTTTGTAAGGAGGTGTGGCTGCTAAGTGATCAATAGCAATCACACAACAAGAGAAGGGGACTAATGTCCAAATAGGGCAGTGTCCCGCACACCTGCCCAGAGAGAGCTGATATCAATGCATGTTTGAGTCTCAAAAACATTGTGCTAAGCCAGAAGAGCCAAACATGAGAGGCTATATGGCATGATTCCATCGACGGGAAAGTCTAAATCAGGGCTCAGTGGAAAAGGAGCTCAGAAACCTTTAGGGATCAGAGGCTGGGGAGGGACACAAGGCATCTCATTGGGGAGGTGAAAGTATTTTGTATCTTATGCGTTTTCACTGCTAGTTGTTGAGGTTTGTGTCCAAGTTTTACTGTATCATATGTTGAAAATAGGAGGATATAGGAAGTATATCTTGATTTATAAATAAAAATGAAAAACCTGGACCATTTGAACTACAATATGTAGAAAATATGTCAAAAAAAAAAAGCAAAAAGCAGAAACAAGGGAAGGTTGATGGTTCACACCTTGAATCCCAGAACTCGAGGGTAGAGGTAGGCAGATCTCTGAGTTTGAGGCCAGTCTGGTCTATAGAGTTAGTTCCAGGACAGCCAGGGCTACACAGAGAAACCTTATCTAGAAAAACAAACAAACCAACAAGCAAACTTAGGGCCTAGACAGATGACTCAGCAGTTAAGAGTGTATTCTACTCTTCAGAGGATTCAGTTCCCAGCATCCATGTCAGACAATTTACAACCAATTCTGACTGCAATGGAAATCCAATGTCATCCTCCGGCTTTTGTAGCCACTGCAGTCAAGTGCATGGACCTGCAGGTGTCCAGGCAGGGAAGTAAACCTCAAGGAGGTGAGAATGAAAACTCGGTTCAGATTGACTTGGTCAGTTTGTCTCGGATTTGGGGAGTCGGACACCAGGCCACTCATTGTCAGCATATTTAAAACACAGTACAATTTGGGAAAGGGTTTCCAGGCAACAAGCATTCCAATTCCAGGTACACAATAAAGCTTAAGGTGTGAGCATTTACAATCTCTCTCACAAAATATATGCAATCAGGGTGGGCTTTAGCTAAAAGGCCTAGAATCTAGCAGGTCATAAAGTACGTGTGTGACATCTCCCCTAAGGGCTGTATTAACTGGGAGCTAAGGAGAGATAGAAGCCCCTCTGGGTTTAAAATTCCTGGATTCACTAGTGATCTGTGGGCACAACCTTTGTGCCCCCAACAGAATACAACCCAAATATATTATGTACATGTATGAAAATGTCAAAGTGGAATCTATTGTTGTGGATAATTAATATACTTAATAAATATTTTATAAGCTAACTCAGATACTATCCTTGTCTGCTCCATATTTCTGTGTTGTTTATGTGCATATTAATTATAAAATAAATTAAAAATACTCTGCTTTCTTCCCTGGACCAGTGAAGCCTTTCAAACTTCTACCTAATTTTTGTGCTAAAAGTTGTGGGTTCTTCCCTTCATCTTGTAACTGATGGAAACAAACACAGAGATCCACAGCTAAGCACTGGGACAAGCTCTCAGAGTCTAGTCAAAGAGAGGGAAGAGCAATAATATGAGCAAAGGGGCCAAGACCATGATGAGGAAACTCACAGAAACAGCTAACTCATGCTAGTGGGAGGTTGTGGACTCTGGACTGATAACTGGGAAATCTGCATAAGACTAAATTAGGCCCTCTGAATCCGAGTGACAGTTGTGTGTCTTGGGCAGTTTGTGGGGCCACTGGCAGTGGGATCAGGATTTCTGCCTAGTGCATGAACTGACTCTTTGGAGCCCATTCCCTATGGAGGGACACCTTGCTCAATCTAGATACAAGGGCCTTGGTCCTGCCTCAAAGTGATGTGACAGACTTTGTTTACTCCTCATGGGAGGACTTACCCTCTCTGAGGAGTGGATGGGGGTGAGATTGAGAGAAGGTGGGGAGTGAGAGGAGGGGAGGGAGAGGGAACTGGGATTCATTGGTATGTAAAATAAAAAAGATTGTTTTTTAAAAAGAAAAGAAAAAGTTGTAGGTTCTTATCCAAGAACCTGGTCACCTGGTCTTTTCAAGCTAGTATCTATCAACTCAGTATTTTATTTCCAAGGTCTCTGTTTCAAGAGCTGTGATTTAATACAATATTTTTTTCAAGTCAGGGTTTCTCTATAGCTTTGGAGCCTGTTCTGAACTAGCTCTTGTACCCAAGCTGGCCTCAAACTCACAGAGATCCACCTGCCTCTGACTCCTGAGTGCTAGGATTAAAGGTGTACGCCACTACCGCCCAGCTGATATGTTCTTTTTGTAAAAGAAAGACATCATCTCTCTTTGTTGCCCAACTGTTTTCCAACTCCTTGGCTCAAGTGATCCTTCTGCCTCAGTTTCTCAAGTAGCTGGGACTCCTTATGCTGGCATACCGCTGATGTAGGAGGGTCATCTGTCTATGTGTTACTTTCATTGGTTAATAAAGAAACTGCCTTGGCCTTTTGATAGGTCAGCCCTTAGGTGG
>LOEQ01015284.1:0-15853 GCA_001685075.1 Bramus lutescens
ACTTCTGGGTTAGGGATGGAGGGTTGTGACCATGTCTCCTCTCAGTGTTGGGACCCCATCTGGCCTAGACCTGTGCAGGCCTTGGGCATGCTGTCACAGTCTCTCCGAGTTCACGCGTCCTGCCATGGCTAGAAGGTTGTTTTCTTGGTGGTCTTTGTTCCTCTCTCTGCTGCTTGTTAATCTCAACTCTGACTTCTCACTGTATCTACGGAATTGCTCGCAGTTCTAGTTTAGCTACCGTTGAGACTTAATGACTGGGTGACACAAAAAATGATTCCTGTGGTCAACGAGCAAGAGTTTAAAATATCAGCTCTAAACATCAAACATCTCATAATTAATTGGTCTGTTAATTGCCCATACGGTAATTTCTGCGGAAAATCTGACAAGGGAGAAATGAATTTAAAAGTTCCCTTTTCAAAATGAAAGTAGATTTTTAAATAACATTTTACGCTTATGGAAATAACATACGCTTGTATAAACAGTAGTTGAAGGTGCTACGGAGAGAGATGTGGAAACAAATGCTTTAGACAGTTTAGAACACAGGTTCCTCACACCCACTGCGCATGGCTAGGACTGAAGACCACAGACTGGAGAAAAGAGGTTTGGTCTGTTTGTGATGCTGGAGGCCGGGAAGTGTGGTGCTGGTGTCTGGTGAGGTTTCCTGCTTCCTGACAACTTGTTATCAGGTCTTGTGTGAATACGGAATGCAAGCCTGAGCTATCTTAGGGGACCTTCTAATAAAATCACTGTTGCACTCTGGGGCCCCTGAAGTCTCATCTCAGTTCCCTTCCAAAGGGCTCCTCTACAAACACCGTTGGCCTTCCACTCTGGCGGTGAAACTTCACATGAGTTTTGGAGGGGGAACAAACACCCAGGCAACAGGCAGCCTTCTGTCCTTTTGTTTGTCTTATGGTGTCTGTCATTTTGATTTTGCTTCACAGAAAACTATCTGAAAATTGGTAGCATGAAATCCTAACCATTTTCTTCTTCATTTGTGATTCTTCAGGTTGACCATTAAGTATTGCGTTCACCTGGGCAGTCATTAGGTGAATCTAGCTGGGCTGTCTCCTAAGTGGGAAGTTGTTTGGTGGACTGGCCTTGACTGGCAGAGGTGGGGAATCTGGACTGTTCTTCAGTGACCTCTTTTCCTCCGGTAGGACCATTGTCTTAATCCAGGTGGCCTTCGATTTCAAGAGCAGGAGAAAGATAAAGCCAGTCTTCAAGTGCTTTTCAAGCCATTGCTTGTATAGCATCCTTTGATACCTCCTCCTCCGTGAAGATGCACAGCTCAGCCTAAAGTTCACCCACTGGTCCCTTTCCCCATTTCAACCCCTCTTTAGAACGGAAGTTAAGGGAAATTCAAACCAAACACTGCTCAGATTTGAAAACGTTACTTTTTGCTCATTCCCCCAGCTTCTAAAGTGCATGTGTTTTGCTCATTAAACAAGACAGTCCTGCCACTGGTGTCGGCAGCAAGGGTTGATGGTGCCAGGATGGTCCAGCACGGCATCTAGTTCCGGTCCTCCCTGCTGGCATTGTATGCATTACAGATCTGTTTTGAGAAACCACCCAAAGACACCATCCCACAGACAGCAAAATCAATAAGTAATTTCTTTCTTGCATGTAGCTCCGTGGGTGAGGACGGCCTATACCCACTCATGACTGTGAGGGCGTCAGCCGTGAGTAAAAGACAGCACACTGCAGGCCTCTAAATGAAAATAAAGACAAATGGGAATGCCATGGAAGGGGTGAGCAGACTGCATGGGTGCAGAGACAGGCATTTTTCATAGGCATTTAATTTGACCTCGCCCAGGCACTCTTGTATGAGGGTTTCTTGCTGTTGGAGCTCGACTTCTATTTACACACTGACAGCACAGAGTATTTTTCAGGGTAAAGTGTGAGTCTTTAGTCTCTCGAATGGCAGCCTTTCCCACAGTATGCCCATCTTTCCCAGTTTGGAGAGTACAGAAATTGCAAAGGAGTGATGAAATGTGACTGGAAAGGGGAGGGGCGGCCTCCTGCTATGCTGGAGCGGTGCACAGCACACCGCAATCCATCTCGGTCTGCTTCCAGCATCTCCTGTTGCAGAGCCGGCTCCGCTGCAGAAACAGCAGCGGCATCAAGGGGAGGCTTCTCCACGCTCCCCGTGGACACATGCTTATCTTTCCTTGGCCTTCTGAAGCGTGTTTTATAGACAAACCTCTTGAGTCTGTCCTTTCAGGGAGTGGAAACCACTAAACCTTTCTTGACTTCGGCTGAGGTGTCATTCTGCATAAACACACTCAGGTGCCAGGGACGTTTCTGACACTAGCAAACCAGGGAGCTTTTTATTTCTCACGGGCCTGTCTCTGAAGGTGACAGAATGCAGCTTCAGGGCATCTTCAGATCTCTGAGGAGGCAGCAGGAACGCTCTCGACACAACCCTTGATCCATTAATAGAATTAACGATTCCGTTATGGCATCTAACAGGTTTTATTTCCTCGGTGTGCTGAGGAGCATAAAATTATCATGTAAATAATGTCACATCTGTGCAAACAATTTACTAGTTCTCCAGATCCAAACGCAGTAGCGGTGACTCCCCCTTTGTTAACCCTTGTGGTCCCTGAAGATTTCTCCCACCACCTGTGGAGACTGTGCACTGATTGCCACTGAGGCTCATCCCCCTGCGAACTCAAGAACTGGGGGAAAGTGTCCAATAGCCTGGCTTAGAATTAAGATTTCTACGAGCCTCGGGTTGTAAGGATTTTACCAGAATCCCCAGGTGCTCCATAGCACTCTTAAAGGCAATTTAATTTTTCTTTTTCACATTCGCCAAGCTTGTTTTTATGTCTTAATATCTGTGAACGGGTCTCTGTGGCCTCCTAGTTTCCAGATTATTCTCCGTGGGACGCCACAAGGTAACTGCATAGGCAGTCTGATGCCGCTAGGAGGGGATTAGCACGGCAGAAACGTGTCCACCCTAACCCGCAATCAGGCTCTTACTGCGCACGTAAGTTCAAGTCCCAGAATGCTGCGCGGTAAACTTGAGTGGTGCTTCTTCCTAGGGAATGCTGTTTTTGTGTGTTGGTATTTACTTACACATGTAAATCCAGCCCCCCCCCCATCTTTGCAGGGAACTTCTGTGAATGAGCAATGGAAATCCTCAGTAGTAGTATTTTAAAGAAAATGAGAGCACATTCCAGCCCTTTGAGGCTGGAGCAGCTCATGCCTCACGTCATCCCATTAAACTGAGGCCTAGGCACGCAGGAACGCAGTTTCCTTAGCCGGACAGCTATTTCCAGGGTGCCTTTTGTTCTGCATTCAAATCCCCTCTGAGGAGTGTGTCATTTATGCTTTGCATAGGGGCCCCACCGGTCCTGCTGCAACAGGGCTTCATTGCACACGCGTATTCAGCACCAGGCTAATTGCAAATCGAGTCTGAGCATCTCAAGGATGTGAAGGCTGGAAAATATTTTCTCCTGTCACTAGGGTTCTGGCAGAAAAACAAGATAACAATTTTCTGGTCCTCCCCTCCACCTGCATTATTAAAGAGGCTGTCATTAGGAGAGGCTCTTTAGAGTGTGGACAGTGTGTGCATGTGTGCACAGGGACAGATGGAGATAGGCAGACAGAGACAGAGGCACAAAGAGAGACACACACAGACACAGAGAGAGATAGAGGCGGGGGTTGATGATTAAGAAAGGAGGCCAGCGTGAAGAGAGGATACAAAAGGGTACAGGGGATCATCCACAAAGACAGACTGACCACTTCATGAAGTTGCTAGGCCAGATATCTAGTTTCAATAATCAGAATTTGAATGCGTACTTTCCTATTCAACCTTTGACATGACTTACAACTCATGGAAGTGAGCTCACTGCTCTGTGACTACTCGAGGCTAGCAGTTGCCATGTGGCTATACAGTCAGTTTGACAGTGTGGTTCATGTTCAACATACAATTTGTCCATGGCTCCTTGTACTTGCACAGACAGTTTCTTCTCTGCTCAGTGACAACTCGAGACAGATACTTTCCTAGTGTCTTTCTCACTAAAGGCTTAGTGAGACCTCACAGGGGTGAAGTGGGGTGATTCCTGCTCCAGGTGTTTATTGCCTATGTGGGTACCATAGGGACAAAACCCAGAGTCCAGTGAAAATGCACTGGAGATCTACTCTCAGAAATTACAGTCCTCTATAATAAAAACGGGGGCTTTGGAATTATCTCCATTATTTATGTGTCCTGGGTCACTGGCACAGATACAGCTATCCACGCATGAAGTGATTTCAGAGAGTATTGCCACTGATTGCATTTATTTTTATGACAGTTTGTCAGGAAAATGAAAAACTCTAGTGTCATTTTCTGTCACCTTTGAATCATTTACAAATATGCCCTTGCAAGGAGTCTTGGGAGCTACATGAAAAATGACACCTGTACCCTTTCCTTCACCACCTGCTGCCCCTCAGCAGCTGCTCCCGTATTGGTGCTTACAGACAGGGTCTCTCGAAGGCCTCATGACTGGGCAGATGGACTTGAAATTCCAGTGCCCCACGTCCATGCCTCACCTTTAACAAGGTCACAGAGACATGTGTACTGTTCCTTCTCATGCCACCCAGAAGTCGTCTGTTCAGTTCATCCATTCATGAATTTGCTCCACGATGAGTCAAGGTCACTGTTTTCTGAGAACCTATAAAAAATATGATGTGACATCACCTGTCCTTTAGTACAGCCATTTGTAAGCTAAACAGAAGAATATGCAGGCGTAGGCCTTGTAGTTTGCTAGCTCAGTGTTTTATCTAAACACTGTGGATTAAACACCTATGGTACACCAGGCTCTGTTTTCACCGAATGAAACAAAGTCAGGTACTACCTTTTTTCAGATCAGAATCCTGAGGAGACTCAGGGAAGATACAAAAGTGTGCATGGGGTTGGAGTTGTGATACACAGTGTAGACACTGAGAGGAAGGCCGTGGAGGCTTCTGAGAGAGTGTCCCCAGGGATGGAGATGTGACCCCCAGTGTAGACACTGAGAGGAAGGCTGTGGAGGCTTCTGAGAGAGTGTGCACAGGGTTGGAGTTGTGACCTATGGTGTAGACACTGAGAGGAAGGCCAATGGAAGCTTCTGAAAGAGTGCACTTAGGGTTGGAGATGTGACCCCCGGTGTAGACACTGAGAGGAAGGCCGTGGAGACTTCTGAGCTGGCTTTGAGGGCCATCAATGCCCTGAAAGCCTTGGCCTTCCAACAGAAGGCCTCTAGTCAAGCTCAAAAGAGAACACACAAGCTGGGGACAGGGTCTAGGGCAGGATCCCACCAAGGCCAGAGGGTGAGCATGGAGAGGTTCAGGCCCTGGAGAGGCATGGTGTGGCTTTGGATAAGCAATGCTTCTGAAGTTACATCTGGGCCTTCTTTGCCAGCTAACAAGTAACTGTGGAGACTTGGCCTCAGTTTCCCGTTTGAATCCTGAGTACTTTGTCCTGCTGTGTATAAGCTGGTAGTAACCTGGAATGAATCTTTGAAATAGTTTTTTTTTTTAATATACAAGAGAAGATTAAAGCATACTGTACCATGCCACACAAGAGTGAGTCTCCAGGTACTGTTGTGTATTGAATTGGCTGCCGACCTGGAAGATGGAAACTTTACTGGTTTATTTTCCTCTGCAAACTGGGAAGTTAGGGGGTTTGGCCTTAAAAGCAATGTGTACTTGTCTATGTGAGCCTAAGACCATCTTCTTGTGTGAACCCATGTGTGTCTCTCTGTGTGAGTGTGAAAAAGCCTTGCACATTTTCCTATGTAAGTCCTTGCTGATATATCCATGTGCATTCTCCCCATTTGAGTCTGTGTGCATCTTTTCACGTGCACCTGTGTGCATCTATGTAAGCAATACACATTTGAAACATTGCACATCTTCCCATGTAAACCCTACAGATGTCTTTCCATTTGAGCCCATGTGCCTGCTCTCTCTCTGAACCTGTGTGCCTCTCTCTGTGTGAGTCTGCACAGGTCTCTGTGGACCTATCCGTGTTTCTGAGCAGGGCCACGTGTGTTCTCTTGCAAACCCATGTTCAGTCTCTCGAGCACATACACTCTGCTCTTAGGACCTTGCCTATTCTCTTTGGAATGCTAATGTACTTCCTGAAGCTTGACTTAGAGGACTATACTAACACACTGCTGGAAGACTAAGGCTTCCAGGACACTGAAGGGTGTACCCTGCCCCCCTTCAGCAGTGATTTCCTTCAGGGTTTTCATCTGGTAAAATGTCCTGGAGTCCGGAGATTGGCTATCAGTTTTATTGGGGCACATTCCATGGACCCTCTGTAGGATGAGATATCCACATAGTTCTCATGCTGACATTTTGGAATGTGGACACCTGTGCTTCCTCTGCTCAGCTAAACAAGGTCACAAGAGCACTGAAAGACATCCAAAAGAGCACATTGGGAAGCGGGAGCCTCTGGTTGTCATCTTGATACCCACCATGCCCAGCACATAGCACTCACTAAAATACTACTGCTAAGAACTGCTCTAACATGGTGAATCAAAATAGCCTTGGATTCTTTGTCAATGGACATTGGTCATGTCATCGAAGATAGTTGAAGGCCACCTATGAACCCCAAACTGGCCACTGATTGTAGACATATTTTAAGCCAATTTTACCATTTACAGAAAGTAGGCTAGACCAATTCATAAGAAGATACTCTAAGCCTAGCAAAACATCAGCCTTATCTCCTAGGTGATTTCCACATACTTGATATGTAGATGACAGTTTTTCATTGATAGGATACTGCTATCACATATGGCTTTAGGTGCCTAAAGTCTCCAAGACAGTTGCTGTCAACGGGACCAAATAAGCATTCCTGCATCCCTTTGGGTGGGGCCTCAGTCTTCAAATGCAGCCGTTAAATACGAAAATTCTTTTACAGTATTAAAGAAGAAAGATTAGAAATCTATCTTATTTCAGAGATGCATGAATGCTAACATTTTGATGGTGCAAAAAGAACCGCTCTCTTTTGACAACTTTGTTTCTAAAAGACAGATAATCTGAATTGTGGGAGTTTGCTCTTCCCTCACCCATTCACAGGCCCCCGGAGATTCCCCACAGCTATTTCCCTAGGACTGAAAAGTGTTATGATTGGAAATGTTGCTCACAGCCTTTGTAGGAGGAATGTTCCATGTGCCAGAGGGAGCAGGAAGATGGGGCGCTTGTGGGGAGGAGGGTGGAGGAGAATGTAGAGGAGCAGAAATGGTACTTTTGGGGAGGGTGGGATGGGTGGAGCTAATTAGCATGTATACAAGCCCAGGAACTTGGCATTATTATTGTCTGTCCATTATTTTCCAGGGACCCCACCTCCCTGCATCTGGCTCAGAACACCCACCAGGTTCCTGGTTTCCTGAGGTAGAAGCGGCCAGTAATGGCCTTTGTGGAGTCCCAGGAGTGTGGTGATATTTTGTTTATGCTATAACAAACAAAGCTTGCATGGAGTGTGGAGCTAATCCATAAGTTAGCCATAGAGGTCAAGCAGTGATGGCACATGCCTTTAATCTCAGCACTCTGGAGACAGAGTGAGTTCAAGGCCACCCTGGGGCTACACAAGATTGAATCTCTCTAAAAGAGAAACAGAGCTCACATGAAGGTGATCCCAGCCCTGGGGATTATATGCCTTTAATCCCAGTACTAGGGAGGTGGAGACAGGGGTGATATGGCTGGCTGGAGAGAGGAATGTAAGGCTGGAGGAGACAGGAGCTCCGAGCAGTTTGAGGACACAGTCTGAGGATTGGTAGGGACAGGATCGTCCCCTGTGGTCTGAGCATTGGTAGAGGTAAGAACTCTCTAGTGCTGGCTGCACTGCTTCTCTGATCCTTCAGCTTTCACCCCCTGATAACTGAGTTTTTACTATGCAGACCAATTAGAATTCGTGTTACAAAGGAGAGTGTGCAAATCACCACGCTTTGATTCTCTCGAGTGAGAGGAGGCTGGATGCCCTGTGTGTGTGTGGCTTTTCTTCTTAAGCCCTGACTCTCAGTCCTTGTCCGGCCCCACACGTGATTCCTGTGCAGGGAGTCCGTGTGGGTCCTAGGAGGCAGTGCACAGTGGTGCTGCTTTGGAGCTCAGCTCTTGCTCATCTGTCCCAAGGGAACTGCCATCTAACCATGCATAAATTAGCCACGAATGTGCATCCTGTATCCTCCTCATCGCTGTGCACTCTGGGCTCTACTGTAGCAGGCTTGTGGATTATAAATGTGTACCCTTCCGCTTTCTTAATTTAGTGCTTGCATGCTATTTTCAGTTTTTGATTTAAGCATATCATTCCTTCTTGCTTTTCTTCTCTTCTTTCCTCTAGCTTATGCCCACAACAGACCTGACTTCATTCAGTAGAGTTTGAGGTTCTGTCATGGGCTGAGTAATGGCTCCTTCGAAGATGCCAAGGCTCCCAGCCTCAGAGCCTGTGGATATATTACCCTCCATGGGCAGTAGGGACTTTGCTCTGTGGTAAAGAATTTGGGCAGCATGAGCCAAGGAGATGGCTCAGCAGGTAGGCATGAACCCCGGAGTTCCAATCCTTAACACCCATGCAAATGCTGGGCAAGATGGTGGTGTTTGAAATCCCAGCATTTGGGAGGCAGAGAGTGGATTCCCCCCAAGCAGCTTGGCTAGCCTGACTAGCTGAATCTGTGAGTTTGCACTCAGGTGGGAGGCCCTGCCTTGACATACAAGGTGGAGTGTGATTGAGAAAGACACCTACTATCAAGCTTTGGCTTGTACAGGTGCATTTGCACCCATACGAATGAACAAACACACACATGCAAGCATGCCATACACATGTGTATACAAAAGCAAACCATTAAAAACAAAACGGAACAACTGTGGCCGATACTGCTCTGCATCTTGAGGAGGCTTCGACACAAGCCCAGGCATTCTTTTAGGAGAGATAAAGGACATTTGGGGCTGGGGGAGGCCTTGTGATGACAGACCCAGCGGATGTGGGATGGGATGTGATCGCTGGCTTTGAGGGGAGAGAGGGGGACTGTGGGCCAAAGAATGCAGGCTGACTTTAGAAGCTGAAAAGGGCAAGAAACAGATCCTTCACAGAGCCCCTGGGAGGAAGGAGGCTGGATCAGCTGTCAGCTTGATTCCCGCCCTGTGGGGTGCATTGTTTTCTGACTCCTGACACTCACAATTATAAGAAAACAAATTGGTGTTGTTTTAAGCCTCTGTCTTTGTGGCAGTTTGCTACAGCTGCTATGGAATTATGCCGGAATATATGGGGGTGGAAGATACAGTCACAGGCAAGTAATTTTCCCACATTCGTGAGAGAAGGGAAAGGCAGAGCTGCGGTACAGGAATCTGAAGAATCCTCACCTTGGCCCCGAAGCCCGAGATGCAGGGACGGAATTGCTTCCCATGCTACCTACAACTTACCACATCTGAACCGGATGCAGCGTTTTCTTCCCTGGCTCAGTCGCGCTAGTCCCCTTGTGGTGCCTGGAGCTCCCGCTTCCCATGAGGCCTGGCTCAACACATAGGCAGCTGTGACAGTCTAGCCTTTGCTACCTTCTCTGAGTTCGTATACCTGCTGCTCCATCTCTCACCAAAACCGAGCTGGTTTTCATTTTAGAGCCCCTGGTGTCTCCCTGAGGGAAGTTGTTCTCCTAGCTGACTCCTGGTGGCTTGTTGGGTCTCAGCTCTAGAGATCTTCCCATTCCAGGGTCCCTGTAGGGCACCATTCTCTATCACTTTCTCTTGTTTTATTTCCTTGTAGTTTTGACCCTGCCCTAAATGGTCTCATCTGCTGGGTTTGTGCTTTTTATTGTCTTTCCTGAGAGTTGGAAAAGTCGGGATTTCTGGGTTCATTCCTGAGGCCCGCAAACCACAGCAATGTCTGCGGGAGGCCATTGCTCTGCAGCCCGAGAATGTCTGCAGGATTTGTGAGATTCTCACCTTCAACTCCATTGTCTCTTCTCTCTTGACTGACAGCTGGAGATATTTCACAAAGGAGGATGCTCTGAATAGTATCTGGTTCATATCAGCTAGGGGAATCGTTTATTTTCAGCCAGCCAATGGGGAGAAAGCAAATGTCGAGACAGTCTTCCTCAGTAGAGACTCCATAGAAGAACCACATGACTCCTGTGTTAAGACAGTTCAGACAAAGTGATGGCAGTAACTTGTGAGTTAAATACGCAAATTAAATGTCTTATCCATTAAGCATCTATCCATTTAATAAACGATGTATTTTTGGTGCATTGATGTTTCAAGTTTGGAACAAATCATTTGTGAAAATATCTTCCTTCCCTTTGGCAAATATAGCAAGAGATTGGCCTTAAACAGGCTTAAACACAAGACATTCCTTCCACCTTAATGCTCCTCCTCTTCTCTGTGCCCCAGTAGATGAAGAAGGTGACATCCCCTACCTGCTACGACTGCTGTCTGTCACTACCACAACGGCCGCTGTTGCTGCAGAAGGGTGGCTCATCCTTATTGGTCTCCAGGAGCCTGGCCTTGCAAGGTCCTGTAAGTAGAGTTTCTGTCCCTTAATTATGTTGTTTAAAACTGCATTTTGGAATGACTGTAGGCTCATAACAGTTTATATATATATATATATATATATGCAAATTAAAACTATATACACAGGAGTTCCTATGTCCCTTTTGACCAGGTCTCCTCATGGTGATATTCCATGTGTGTTTCTAGTCTAACATCAAAGGCAGCAAATGGACATTAGCATTTCTTTTCATCTTAATCAGGGCCAAATCAATCTTTAAAGTTCATGTCTCTTACTCTCTGCATCCATGCTTATTCTGAGCAAGAAGTAGATAATGCATGCTTCGTTCGCTCAGTGGGTTTTTACTGTTCTGTGGATCATGAGGCGTCTCTCCCACAATGCCTCTCTTCTCCATTTCCTTCTCTCATCTTGTGAGTAAACCCCGAGCCCAGCTGCACTAGGGCTGGCTGGATGGACGCTTGGCACACAGGCTGAGCCAGCTGAGCTGCACCTCTGGCCCCTGTGAGCAAATCTCTGGTGAAATGTTTAAACATTGGTGTTTGGGAAATTGGAGTCTCCGGCCTGGCTCATTGTATCTTTGATTTTCCCCTCCAGTTTTTCCCAAACTGTTACTTTCAATAGCAGGTAATAAGTCCACTCGTGTTATTTTATAACAAAAGGTCTTGACATTTCATCTTAGCCAGATGAAAAAAATCTTAATATGACAGCATTTTGTTAATATAGATATTGAGGCAGTATGACATTTCTTCTACCCAGAGTGATGTTGTTGTTTGCTAGAAGGTTCCAGGAATTTAGAGCTATTTTCTGTTTCTCACCAGTACACTTGCACCCTCTGCCAGAGGGATGTAGATTGGCAAATTTCCAGGTAACAACTTTGTTATGCTCTGGAGCCATTCAATGGATAGATTTTTGCGACAGCTCCTCTGGAAGCTGGCAGAGTTAGGCAGAACAACTCTGGCCAAAAGGGCCTCACAAGACTGGTGTCAGGCTCAATGAATTTCTTACCGAAGTTTTCCTGGCTTAAGGCAAGACGGGTCACATTCAAACCAGTGTCCCGAAGGCTTCAGTTACCTCCTCGGGTATGCAGAGGGGGTGACTCTTCCCTTTGTGTGTGTTTTCATCTCTACGACAACATCACTTTCTTTTGAGGGGCAGGCAGATAAAGCATTTGTACAGCACCCTATCTTTCAGAAGAAGGAGACCCTTTGAGATTGAAGGGTGCTGCAAGATCCCTTAGGTGTGGAGCTCTCTTGAAGTCAGAGGATGTGCAAAGCTACTACTAGGTAACTTGTTCATTCCAAGTACTGCTCTTGTCGGTGGAAGGATGTGTTGAAACAGGGTCATTTTTCCCAAGAGACTGAGTGTAGAATCTTCCTGGAGGGTTGGGTGCAGAAAGGGGCTCCTTTGCTGAGATGTGACATACACAGTCCATCTCAGTCCTCATGAGGCTATTTTTTCCCCTAAGAATCAAGGGGCAAGGAACCAGGGGACAGGGATACAACTGCATTCTAAGCCCAGGCTTCACCTGCAGAGGGACAGGAGGAAATTCTGGATGCCCAGTGTTGGGCAAGGCTACTTCTATTACTGGAATTCCTCACTGCGGCTGCCACACTGGAGTGGAGTTTCTGGGAAGATCCTGGTCTGGAAAGTCAGAGAGGAGCATGGGGAGATCATCCCCACTGCCTCCTTAGCAACCTCATAATGCTACTAGCAGGGCTGTGCATTTGTGCAATTGACTTTAATAGTTTGAAGCGTCATCATATCGCTAGTCTCTTCTGCCTCCTTTCTAATCGAGCTTTATCTCGTGCCTTAAAAGACTGCAAAACCCCAGAATGCACAAGTGGGATTGTCAACACCTGGGATCAAAAAAAATTGCCTTCTCAAAGGCTTACCACTGCTCGAGTGAGCTGGTCTTCTGTAATCATGACTCTTATCTCTTTTTTTCCAATCCCACTAGAAGCCACTCATCAATTATACATAGGAAATGTAAAGGTTGGGTTTCCTGCCTTGCGTTCATCATGGAGATGTATAGTAAACGCAGTGAAATTGGTTGCTAAGCTTGAGTTTGCTTTCAATCAAACTGACCTTTAAACTATCCTTCAAACTCTCCCCCCACCCTCCCTCCTTAAATAGCAATCGGTCCATAGAACAACTTTTACTAATGACATATTGAATTAGATTAACTTTAGTTCGGCCCCAGTTGGAAAGGTGGGAAAGTAACTTTTATTGCATGCTCTAGGTGAAATCTAATGCAATGTATTATATTAATATGCTATTTGATTCTCCAGCTGAGATAAGAAAACAGAATTATGTCGGAGAATGGAAATCACAGTGCAGTCTCAGCTGGAAAAAGTCATCAAAGCTAAAGGATGGATTTCTAAAAATCAAAGTGAGAAAGAAGCAGCATGTTTAGGGGTCATGCCCCCTCTCCTGCATGGGTAGTGATATCCGTAGCTTATTACCAGGGAGCCCTGCCCCATCCCAATCTTTAGGTGATGATACTCATCTGTGATCTTCTGCCAGGTCTTCTGGGTCTCTGAATGTGCTTGGCTGCTCTCCTGTCTATTCCTGATCTTTGCAGGAGGTAGATTTGCAAGTGCAGCACTTTTGAAAAGCCCCTGACACGTCCCTTGACCCAAAGCCCAATCCAGGAAATTTTGCTACTACATAGAAAATTAGGCTGCTACCTAGCAACCTACAGCAATTGCTGATTCTGTAGGGATGACAGCATCATTCTCTCCCTCATTTCCCCATCCATCTTCTCCAAGTTCCCTCTTCTAGGCAGTACAGTAGCTTGAGAGAACATGCCTTTGAAAAGTACTTCCTCCCACACACCTCTGAAGGAGTCCTAATCTGTTCTTTCAGAGATGTTCTTCATACCCTCTGCAAAAGTACAGGATTGAGGGGAAGTCACAGACCCTGGAGCGTATTTCCAGTGCATCCAAGAAACGTCTCTACCTCCTTTCCATGTGGACACCTCTTCATAAACTCTCTGTCCTTCGTTTCTCTATCCGAAGAGTGGGGAAGCCAAGAGTAAATGCTCAACAGGTTTTTATTTCTGTGTTTAAGTGCACACACATGTGTGCATGCAGGAATGTATGTATGCATGTGTGTGGGGGCCAACGGCAAGGGGTGTCTTCCTCTATTTCTCTCTACTTTATATACTGAGGTAGAATCTCTCATTTGAGCCCAAAGCTCACCTGTTAAGAGTGTCTGACTAGCCAGCTTGTTTGGGGACCAGGTCTGCCTCTGCCGAGTGATGGAATTACAGGCTGGCTGCCAGGCCTGCTGGGCATTTATTTGCATGGACTGTACAGTCCTGAATTCTGGTCCACATGCTTGTATTTGCATGCTTTACCTACTGAGCTGTCTCCTCTGTCACAGAAGAGTTGTTTTGAGGCCTGAACATGTAAGTCATGTAACACTGCTAGATATGGGAGCAGCCATGACTGTTAGTTGAGAGCTGTAGTTAGCTTTGATGTCATTTTATGACAGCTGTGTTTACATTTAGAAGTGTAAGATAGACAGTGGTTTTTAAAGGACTGAATAAATGAACAAGGAGATGTTTTCATTCCTTACATATTTATTATGGATTGCATTATGTCATGATTGTCAATTTTTAAAAATTTCATTTGTTGAATTTCTAACTCTCTGTACCTCAATACATTACCTCATTTGAAACAAAGCCATTACAGCTGTAAGTAGTTAGAAGAAGCTTAAGGTTTGCTCTAAGCCAATGTCTGATGTTCTTATAAAGAGGGGAAGTTTGGACACAGAAAAATCAATCAATGTGAAATGAACATAAACACAACCATTGAGGGTAGTTGTATAAAAATGGCGATGAGCTGATGAGCCCTCACAGAATCAGGGGCAACCAACCCATTCAATGCCTTGAACTGGGATTCTAGCCTCGGGAATTGCAAGATGGTAAACTTCTGTTCTTAATGGTGTGTGTTCCTCTTTTGTAGTAGTTCTAATAAGCAAAAAAAAATGAGGGGGTGTTGAGGTCAGAAAGGAAAGAAGAAAGAAAAAAATGAAATGAGAAAGTATAAATTTATTGTGAATTTTAGGTCTCATGTTTATGTCATTTGAAAAATTCTATGAAGCAGGTACCTAAATTGCATTTTATAGAAGAAAATCCTGAAGCCTAGGCTGTTCAGTAACTACTCAGGAGAGCATCAACTTGGGGGTCAAAGGTCTAAAACTAAGACTGCTAAATGGTTTGCCACGTCCAGGATGAAATGCATATGTTCTAACTAACTTTAAAAGAGACCAGCAAAGTTGTGCTTATAGTAAGGTCATTGCTGGTTCTTTATCAATTAAAATACAATTCCATCATTTCCCCTCTTCTGTTCCCTCCCTCTAATCCATCCCACAGGCCCCAGCCTCCATTGTCTCTTGAATGCATGGCATCTTTTGAAGGAATACTGAGAGCAGGAGAGACCGTATTTCTCAAGGAGAAATGCCCAGTTCTTTATCCAGTGTTAAGTGGCCACCATTTTTGTTTTTTGTTGCAGCTTTGGGAGCTCTGAGAATTCCACAATGGTCACCTGAAATGGTGCTCTTGAGTTTTTCTTTTTTCCTTTACTGAGAATCTCAGTGACAGAGTTCATGAAAATCCTCTCAAAAATGGAATTCACTCATTTCCTGCCTAGAACTGAGACCTTATGAAAATCCTTTCAGAAATGGAGTTCCTCTGCTTGCTGCATAGAGTTGTGAATGTCACAACATCCCCATGTCCTCTGACTCTGTCCCCCATGGTCCGTCTGCTGGCTCCAGTCCATCTCGTACTTCAGGAGTATGTGTTCTTGTGTAACTCAACCTCTCGTTGAGTGTGGATGGCCGTGATAACTTGCTTGTAACCCATGGAATACAACAGAGGTGCTGGATATCACTTCTAAGATGCAAACATCTTCTGTATTACTTCTGTTTCTTTCCAGTTTGCATGCATACGTGACTAGCCATGTTAGAATGTTACATGCCCCTCTCTATTAGTGCAGGAATGCTGGTTGACTTGATCTCTTATAGCTCTTATTTAGACGAACACAGCTGCTATGAATACAGGGGTCCTGGCATGTTTGGGAGAGTCTATTTTGTATGGATACTCTGGATCCTTTCATCTTTTTTCCCCACCTCTTCTTCCTCAAGCCTTATTTGGGATGGGGGTATGATGTTGATGTTCCATTGATGTGAGAGTCCCCTCTGTGTGTTGTGATTATCATTAATGAATAAAGAAACTGCCTTGGCCTGTTGATAGGGCAGAATCTAGGTAGGTTGGGGAAACTGGACTGGATGCTGGGAGAAAGAAGACAGAGTCAGGGAGATGCCATGGAGCTTCCAGAGTCAGACATGCCAAATCTTTGCCAGTAAGCCACTGCCACATGG
>LOEQ01015285.1:0-15852 GCA_001685075.1 Bramus lutescens
GAGTAGCAAATATTTTCCAACCATTACTACTAGGAGTGCAAACTTGTATAGTCACTTGCATGGAAATCAATATGGTGGTTCCTTAGAAAATTGAGAGTTGATTTACTTCGAGACCCAGTTATACCACTCTTGGGCATATACCCAAAATATGACTCATCCTACCTCAGGAACTGTTTTCTTAGCAGCTTTATTCAGAATAGCCAGAAACTGTAAACCATCTAGATGTCTCTAAACTGGAGAATGGATAAAGAAAATGTTTACACAATGGAGTATATTACTCAGTTGTTTAAAAATGACATAATGAAGTCTGCAGGTAAATAGATGTACCTACAAAAATTTGGAGATAAAGGTTTGCCAAAGGTGTCACAACCCCCAGGTTAAGAACTGCTGGATTAAAGTTTCATGCAGTAGCCAATTTTATTCAGAGCATTAGATAATTTATAATCCTGAGTGTTTATCATTCTGAAGATTAAGAAAAATCATATGGTAAAGTGTTCAATTAAGAGGAACATTTGTAAAGTGTTCAATCACAAGGACAAGAAACAAGCCACAAAATCATGTTTTTCCATAGAGGCATAAGAGTAACACCAGCTGAAGCAAGCTCACTCTTGCCTGCTACACCTGGGAGGAGAATGGAAATACATTACAAGGACAATTCTGTGTTTAAAAGACACTGAGGTCACAAAGACTCTTATCTTGTTTTCTTGGAGTTTTCTCACAAGCACCCAGAATTCCCTTCTCACATCTCCATTCCTAGACTGTGTTCTGACATTTTCCCCTTCTTAATTTCTTTAATAGCAGAATATCCAGAGTGGTTTTGAGATACTGTAGATAAATATAATTGTAATTTGATACATGAGCATCTTTAAGCAATCAAATTATAATATTAGAACAATAAAAGCATGGTGTGTAATTACTCTGCCACCAAGAAAAGTGATCCAAATGATGTCCGGTACTACTAGTTACATTATTATATTAATCAAAAAACTCTAGAGAATAGCTTGAAAAGAGACCCACATGATTAGTAGTTCCAGTATTTTGAAGAACATAAGCTCATATTTGCTTTTAATAGAAATACAAATGTTATGACGACCTATACAAATAGAAAGTGATTTAAGTCCCATAGAAAAATTAAATGCAATCCTATATTCAGATGAATGAATGAGTTTATCACAGCCACAAGGTCCAGTCATAAACAGAGTCATCGGTGAAGATAACAGAGACCGGATCTATCCAGTCTACCAACTGAAGTAAAGTAGGGTGTGAAACATAAGACCAATACATGTGCTCTGGTACTGACCTCATGCACAGGTCAAAGCAGCTAATGAATAACTTATTACTTGGTGCACAGGGCCTTAAATTAGTCCAGATGGGCAGACTTTACTTCTGATGGTATGGTTAATCTCTCCTTTTGCCATTTAGCTGAAGGTTTGCTATCTATCTTTACCTCGACTCTCTCCTCACCCTTTGCTGTTGACCTTGATGACCTGGGGCTGGAGGAGTCAAAGAGGAATCCATAATGTTTCAGTGGCTCCATCTGCAATTACAGATGCATATTCCTACCCAATTTTCTTCTGGAGGAGTAAAGCTAGGGCAGATTAATGCATCAGCTCATTTCCTTCTGCAATAGAACTAGGGAGGTTTGGAATTTGAGTCTATTGCTAGAAATAATCCTACAACATAAGCAAAATCTTAAATGATATTTAAGAGTTTATGAATTAACCATAATATATGAATATAAGCAACCGGTTTGTTGGGTGGGCTGAGGAAAAATACGTATTAATAGATTGGTGAATATCTGGACCATGAATTCCTTCTATACCCTTAGATGAACCATCAATAAAATAAGCATCTACCTGTGGACATGTGAAGGTTGGATAATTTTTGAAATCCACAAATTTAGTTCATATCAGAAAATCCCATACCTTGTCAGCTATATAATAATTTTCTATCCTTTCATAGTATCAGTAAATAAACTTTGAAAATCCAAAGAGTTCTGAATGCTCTTTAAAAATTGATTGTTAGTTAAGGTTAATATAATACAGCAAGGATCAAATCTATGTACTTGTTGACATTTGGTTCTTCCCCGAATTACTAACTGAACAAGAAGAGTAAGGTAAACAGTTAGTACTTTTTTCCTTGTGGTATGTATAAATAAACTCATTCCAAATGTTTAGCATCCTGTAATGCCTGTAGGAGACAATTTAGTCGTTAAAATAAGTAAAGGAAAATAAGGAAGTGGAGGATCCACATAATATGCAAATGGCTCTTTTAGTCTGGATTCAAATAACTATAGGTCTCTTCTACCTTTGAGATAATATGCAAGGACTGTCCAATGCCATCTCTCCTCCTACAGCTTTAAATAGATTGGCCAGTGCATGTTGGGCAAATATTTTGATTTTGCTGAAGTTGCACTGGATATACCTAGCACAACTCATGAGGCCAGGGAGGAACTGGGAAATGAATTCCTTTTCCCTGCTGTGCCCTAGCTTGCCTAGGTTGTAAAGTTGGCATTTTCATAGGCTCTCCAAAGTCCTCATCAGGAAGTGGAGGGAATTTAAGATTAGATGGATTATCAGACTCCTCACCCAGGCTTCAGGGTCATTCTCAAGTAATGGAGGACATATATCTAGAGGAGGCTCCAGTAAGGGACCAGAGGGAGTTGTCACTGGCATATATGGTACTGTTATTACATTTGATTTTGCCTACACAGGGAAAAACTCCTTCTTTACCCCTTTTATCAACTTTAAGGTTTGATCATTTATATTCATTCAAGGAATTAACCATCTTTTCTTCATGATTACTATCTTCCTTATCAAAGTATTTTGATAACAGTACAAATTAATGTCCAAATGATTCAAAATTGAACTCAGATCTTTCCACCTTGTTTATATGCCTTTTAAATTTTCTTTTGGACTCTGTCCCATATTTATTCACCTAAAGTTCCTTCTTCTGGAAACCAGGGATTATATTTGTGTTCCTTCTTTCTTTAAGGAACGATGAGCAAACTCAACACAAGGTAAAGCCTTCCTTGGTTTCTGCCCCATGATACTCACTTGCTTCCTCTTGTGAGGCTTCCCACTCTCTGATCTCATAGTCGACTTCAGGTCCCTCATTCCTGATGCTACTTGTTTACCACACTAGTTGTTGGACTGAACTGGGGAGAGTGAGGCCTAGAAATGAGGTGTACTCAAGCCCTGTGCAATAGCCAGCATCAGACCATTTATACTCTGACTGTGAAAAAGAATCAAACAGGTACAGGTTCAATCACAAGGACGAGCCACACATAGCAAAACCATGTTTTCCCAAAGAGGCATGTGAATAACAACATCTGAAGTGAACTTGTCACTCCTCTGCACTACACCTGGGAGGAGAACGAAAACACATCCCAAGGACAATTCTGTGTTTTAAAGAAACTGAGATCCCAAGACTCTTTTCTTGTTTTCTTGGAGGTTTCTCACAAGCTCTCAGAATTCCCCGTCCAGGACTCCATTCTTGGACTATGAACTGACAATAAACAATGGGGGAAGAGAAGAAGTGCTTTACATAAAACTAGTCACAATAAATTTAGGATTAAATATTGTAATTTTGCAAAGAGATAATGCATGACTAAGGAAAAACATGCATTAACTGCCCATAATGACTGCTAAAAAATTCCTATGACATTAAATTAAGTTAGCTTAACCTTAAATTAAGAAACAAGAATGTGCACAGAATAAGAATATGCTTTGTCTAATCACTCATGCTTAATTTATTGAGCAGTATAACAAAGAGGCATATGAATAACAACAGCTGATATAAAGTCACTCCTCTGCACTACACCTGGGAGTAGAATGAAAACACACCTGATGACACATTTGGCACATGGCCACAATACTCATTTAAACTGTACTATGGCAGTTCTCTTGGCCAAGAGGAATAATGCTAAGCTCTTCCCAAGCTTTCCACTGAATATCATTTAAAGCAATCACAAGATCCAGACACAGTTTAAAAGATGAACACAAAATCCCCTAACTATCTAAATATTTATCTATGACTCTGCTTTTACTAAGAGATTCATATTTGATCATTCATCCAGTGACAGACTAAATGAATTATAAAATATATTAAAATTCTGTTTCAAGGGATATTTTGAAAGATTTACTTTATTATTTATTTTGTGTTTGTGTGTGCATGTGTACACATAAGCTTGTGGTTGCCCACAGAAGCCAGAGGGAATGTCAGAATCCCTGAAACTGGAATTACAGGTGATTGTGAACTGTCTGAGATTGGTGCTGAGAACAGCCCTCTAGGCCTCAAAAGACCAGCAAGTGCTCTTGATTGCTGAGCTAGCTCTCCAATTGCTTTGAGATGATGTGGGATTTCCCTCTGCATCCTATGAATACCATTAATGAATAAAGAACTGCTTTGAGCCTACAGCAGAGCAGGGTGGGGAGGAGCAGAGCTGGGCAGGGAGGACTGCACTGAATGCTGGGAGAAAGAAGGGCAGAGCAGAGAGAACCCATGTAGTCCCACCAGAGCCAGATGGAACTTTAGCCAGTAAGCCACAGCGATGTGGTGATACACAGATTACTAGAAATGGGTTAAATTAATACGTAAGCATCAACCAATAAGAAGCTAAAGCTAATGGGTCAAGAAGTGATTTAAATAATATGGTTTCTGTGTGGTTATTTCGGTTCAGGGCGGCCAGGATGAACAAGCAGCCCTCTGCAAAAATAAGAGGTATTTTTTCAAGTGCTAAATAAAAACAGGATTTGACAGTATTTATAAAATGTAAGTATGTTAAGTATGTAAAACTATTCAGTAAATAATATAGTGAGGTGAATCCAAAATGCTAATAGCATCTTTTTGAGTTGATAAATTTCCAAACAAATATCTTCATTGTTCTCTATTTTCAAGCATAAATATTGACTTTATATTAAAAATCCAACTTAATAATCAGTATTTTAATTTTTTGTTAGTGTATGTTTGTGTATATGTGTGAGTGTATGCCATGTATGTGCAGGGGTCTGAGGAGGCTAGAAGTATGCACCAGATCCTCTGGAGCTGGTTTTACAGGCAGTTGTGAGCCACCATGTATAGATGCTGGGAAGGAACCAAACTTGAATCTCCTTGAAGAGCAAATAGAGTTTTTAAAATGTAGAGCCATTTCTCCAGACCTACACAGACTTTTTATTTATTTATATTATCATGACTGCTATTATCTATTAGAACTGTAGACTTGAAACTGGATAAATACATAGAGATTTCTGTAAATACCAAAATAGACTTATGAGTCTATCACTATGGAAAATACATAGATAACACTCAATAGTCAGTCAACGAATGAGCTATAGCATCGAATAACAAGCTGATATGGGCAATCCTATTCCTGAAATCTCAGCTGAGTAACATGATGCCTAGGAAATCATTTAATTGGTTATGAAATATTAATTTCTACTTGATTGTTGTAGTAGAATTGCAGCAGTGAAGTCCCAGAGAAAACCCAGGTGTTCCCCATTAGTTATTTTCTTGGCTCTACATTAAGCAAAAGTTTTCAAAACATATACCCAGACAGTGAAGTGCCAGAGAAAAGTGGCTGCTCTGAATAGCTCTGATTCCTTATATGATAACACTCTATGGTTTTCTTTCTTTCTTTCTCCTCTTTAAAGTCCTTTATTTTCATAAGGGCAAGTCAAAATAATATGTATTTTGATGCTACCAAAATATATTAGTATAACATTAACTGCCTCATTGAAGAGGTAACATTTTGGTTGCCCCAAGACAATAGAACCAAATAGAATTTAGGCAAACTTGATTTTCCTTTCTCAAGACAATATTTGGTGATTGGGCAAGTTTGTGTATGAAGCTACACAAGTGTTCTTTCTTTGCATTAAGATTTTTAATACAATATTTTCTCATTTTACACAGCTATCCCCAATTGCACTCCCTCCCCTCCTCCCACACCCCTTCTCTTCACCTCGCTCCCACCATCCACTCCTCAAAAAGGGCAAGGCTTCCCATGGGGAGTCAACAAAGTCCGACACTTTACTTCAAGGCAAGACCAAGCCCCTCCCCCTGTATCTAGGCAAATAAATATTTCAAACAATATTTTGATCAATTTCCTCTCTTCTAAAACAATCCATTTGGATCATAATCACTACATGAAAAGCAGCTGTTACATTATAACATGATAAATTTCTCAAATTCATGTTCATTTTGAGCTGTGTGACTTGTTTCTCATCCAGTATTATGCAGTTTCTTAAGTGTGTTGACTGTGGCATACGCCCATGTGTTTGTGCACACAGCCACCTCTTTTGCACAGGATGTCTTGCAATAAATTTTTACCAACTCATTAACCTCAACCTCATACTTTTCATCTTCACCATTCAGCTTTTGTGACAACTCAGACACAGTTAGTTGTTCTGTCACATTCTGTTCTACTCTTGATTGATATATGAGTTTTCTAGAAAAATTAGTGTCTTAAAACGAATATTTATCATTTCCATAGCTTTTGTTGGTCAAGAATCTGGCATGGTTCAGTGAGGTCTCTCATGACCGTTGACATGAATTGGCCAGGGTTGCAGTCAGCCATCTAGGCAACTTGTGCTGTGTGATGGCAGAAGGCCTTAGGTCCTTATCACATGAACCTTCCCCGTGTGTGGCCTAATGTGTCCTCACAATATGATAGCTGGCACCTACTTTAGCATGAACAAACAATGTGTGAAGAGAAAAATGCACTGCTTATAAGCCAATTGCTCTTTTGGCTCAAGTCTTGGCCACCATTTATTGGAAGTTAGTCACTAACATTTGTTCACATGTAAGTGAGGAATTCAGTACCACATCTCAGGAGGGGATAGAAAGCACTATGGGCACTTTCAAAAGTGCCAGCATGGCTCTAATTGCATCATTGGACTATAATTATTTATTGCTTGCATGTCTACATTTTAGCTGCATCTCTGGATATTCTGAACATATTTATTCTATGCTTTGAAACACTGAAAGGCCGTGTGCAGTGACTAAGTCAAGTTGTATCCCAGACTGACCTTAAAATTGTCAAGAAGCCAAGAACAAGTTTGAACTCCTGATGCTCCTGTTTCTATCTCCTGAGCACTGGAATTACAAATGCCACCACTCCCATTTTTAATGCAATGCTGGACATCAAACCCAGGGCTTCATACATACTAGGCAAACACTATCAGCTGATGATACTCCTGGTTTCAAACACTTTGTGTGTGTGTGTGTGTGTGTGTGTGTGTTTTATCTCTCACTATGGGGTATATAACTGACTTTAGTTGTTAATCCCATCTGAATCTTCTTTGGCTTCCTCATCCTTAAAGTGAGGACTGTAATAATCAACCCTGTTGTTGGGATTGAGGAAATTAAAGATGAGAGTAAATTGTAAGTCACAGAAATATGCAGCAGTCAGTACCAAGCCAACAAGTATACAGGGCTACAGAGGAGGTTAAATTCATTACAGAATTTACTGCACACAGCATTTCACTGTTTCAAAGCATAGAATAAATATGTTCAGAGTACCCAGAAATGCACCCAAAAGGTAGACATGTAAGCAATAAATAATTATAGTACAATGATGCAATTAGAGCCATGCTGGCACTTTTTAATGTGCCCACCAGCTACTAGCAAACACCCTTTTATCTTTTCTCTTCTCTAGCTCAGAATGATTCCTAATCTCATGCCCTATGTACACATGTATTCAATAAGCATTTTCTACCTCTAACACTGACAGTTGCTTCCATTTTCCTTTATTCCACGTAAAATGGGGCCTTGTTTAGGTATAAGTATTTTACAAACCAGAAAGAGATTAAGTACAGTGTGAAGAATGCCTGCGAACATAGGTTATTGGATAGGGTAGATGTGAACTGAATCCCAGTTCTGCTGCCTAGACCCCAAACTCTGTGATTCCTTGTAGCTTTGTTTGCCTTGACTGTTATATGGGGATAACAACTTTACTTATTAAGGAGATAATAAATATGTGAAAAGAATCTAGAATGACACCTATCAGTACCAAGTACAATGGGAATGTGCATTAGTCTTCATCAGTAACTATGGTTATTATCAAATTGTTATATCACTAATCAGGGCAAGGTGTACAATCTATGAACAAGCACAGTCCCATGCTTTTGAGTCCCATCTGGTAAAGCAGGATGACTTGAATCCAGGAATGCCTAGTCACCTGGGTTTGTCTTGCCTACCTGGGTGGCAGTCTACTGAAAACAAATAGTCTGGCTGGAGCTGTTTCTATTTGCTTTTTAGCTGAGCCCAGAGGCATGCAGAGCCACAAGCATATTTCAGAAATTTGGAAAATAAACAATGAAATGTTTCATGCTTGCCACACATGTCTTTTTCCTCCCATGACTTAGTTTGGCTGATTCTCAGCCATAAAAAGTTTACAATAAGAAAGAAAAGAAAGAACAGGTTTGACAGCATAAAACTTAACCCCATCCCCTAAAATTTTCCAGCCCAAGGCTATGATATGAACAAATGTTCTAACCAATACAAAACTTTTCATAATGACTCTCTCTGCTCATAAAAGTTTGAACAGCTGCTCAAATTGGTGAAAGTGTTCCCACCCAGGCGGAAGGTGTTACACATCATCAGACCACAGGCGACATTCAGAGCAAGGGAAGATGCAACAGCCTGCCCCTAACTGCTCAATTATGTGTGCGGTGAAGCTGTCCACCAGGTCAGTCAGGTTTTGTTTATTCCTTCAATGAGAATCTTGACAATGTCACTGTTAGAGTAGTTTCCAGAGTGATTGTTCAGCTTTTCAATAATTTATTTTTAGAAACAATCAAAACAGGGCAGTTACTTCACAACATAACTCCTAGAAAGCAAGGTTTGTTATGAGATGGATTTGGAAATTACATCTCACCCTTCTTTGGCCCTTTAATATTTTTCACTTCCTCTCCTTGGAATACACCCTGTCCACCTCAACCTAGTTCCTAGAAAATCAGCATGTTTAACTCTTCCTCTCTTCAGAAAGCCTCCCGTAGCCTTGCTGGCCAGTATGGTGTGTCTGAAATGGGTGTCCACGGCTCTGTGAACTGCCATAAGCTGGTACTCATGGCACAACACCCTGCCCAAGACACTTCCCACCTGGTGAGCATCTCTAAGTGTCAGTCTCTACTATGCGACTCAAAAGCGTGAGTTCCACGCCATTCTCCCAGCACAGAGCTGGGGCCCAGCAAGTACTGACCATCTCCCTACACAACCTGCGCACCTCCCTCTTCTCTTCCTGAACTTCTACAACTCCTGCTCCTGACAATCTTAGCTTCCAAATATTTCCCAGATCCTTCACTTTCTACTTCAATTTTCTCAGCTAAACGCCTATTATCTGCTGGCTAATGTTCACTTTCTGACTACTCAACTGTGTACACTGACCTGAATAAAGTGAACTTTATGTCCACTGCAAATTTTCAGTGACTCCAGACTGCCTATGGTAAAAATAGGGTCTGCTCCTTCTAAGGCAGCCCATCAACTTTTCCCTTCTTGCCTTTTCCAAGCTGTCCTCTCTCTGGAAAAAGTCAACGTTTATACCCAGAAAGAAAATATAACCTACAAGCCTAAGAACCAGAGTTTGAAGATTATGTTTACTAGTCTCTGCTAAACTTCTTAGACAAGGTCATTGCTATAGTGTCCTAGATATACAATAATCATGATATTAATGAATAATTAGATGACGGGAAGAAAAATAACATCAGTGTTTCTCAATGTATGCTTTATGTTAAGATACTTTATGAAAACAATTTCCCATAGGCAACATTTGGAGAGCACTGCAAAGTTATTCCTTGGGGATTCCCAATGCATGCCATTACATTAAAATTAGATAAAGGTGAAATAAATGTCAGTAAAGAGATAAAAATGTTTGTTTAGAATAGAAGAACTTCTAACTGTATTTGAATTACAGGGTAAGAATATGAACACCTTAACACCCATTTGCTATGAAACAGTACTCTGCTACAACAGTTCAGAGGGCTTCCCATTATGTCTTCTGCTATCCAGCAGCACGTGCCCTGTACCATATGCTCATCATATTTTTTTTTTGCCCAGGTAATTTTTTAATATTTTAAATTTTAATATATTGATATAGGTTATTTTATAACATTTTGACATATTTTTATAGTGTGCCTTGACAATTTTTAACAGACACTCATATAATAACTTTTGCATCAAGAATAGTTTGTATCATGTTTTATTGTTTGTTTTCCAGAGAAATAAAATATTTTTCTACTTTCCTTTTATAATTTTTATATTTGTGAAGTTCTCATACATGCATATAATGTATTCTTTTGTTTTGTCTTGTTTCATTTTGTTTTTCAAAACAGGGTTTGTCTGTGTAGCCCTGGCTGTCCTGGAGCTTGTACTGCAGACCAGGCTGGTGTCAAAATCAGAGATCTGCCTGCCTCTGCCTCCTGAGTGATGGGATTAAAGGTGTGTAACACCAGCACCTCTCTATAATGTATTTTTTTAATGATAGTTTTTTAGGGTGGGCAATGACCTTTGACTTTTCTAGGCATAGCTCCTCACTCTATAGTTGAAAGATTAAGTGACTGTCTTAGTTAGGGTTACTATTGCTGTGAGGAGGGAGGAAAGGGTTTATCTGGCTTATACCTCCATATCATTGTTCATCATCAAAGGAAGTCAGGAGAGGAACTCAAAAAGGGCAGATACGTGGAGGCAGGAGCTGATGCAGAGCCCATGGAGGAGTGCTGCTTACTGACTTGCTCCTCATGGCTTGTTCAGCTTTCTTTCTTATATGAAAAAAGTTTGTTTTTTTAAAGAAAAAAAAAGAAAAATTATCATCAGGCCACGTGGTGGCAGAGACAGGAGGATCTCTGAGTCTGAGGCCAGCCTGGTCTCCAGAGCTAGTTCTGGGACAGCCAGTGCTATTCAAAGAAACCCTGTCTTGAAAAACAATAAATAAATAAATAAGTAAATAAATAAATAGTCATCTTAAAAAAGCAAAACAAAACAAAAACCTGTAGCCTAAGATCTGGAAAAATTGGTCAGTGGTTAAGAACCCCTTCTGTTTTTGTACAGAACCTGAATTTGGTTCTCAGCACTTACACTGGGAAACTCTCAACTGCCTATTAACTGTAGCTCCAAGGTATCAGGCACCCTCTCCTTGTCTCCAAAGGCACCCACGCCGTAGTTCTCACACCTGCATAGACACACACATATTCATATAATTAAATAAAATACACCTGTGCTGATAAGTGTATCTAGCTCATTCAACAGACACAAGAAACTGGGGCAGTGAATGAGGGATGTGGAGTTGATGTGTTTAGGCTTGAACATGCTGAGCTACATCCAAGGAGTACTTCACACTACAGAGTACAAATAAACCGAGACAATCACAATGTTCTGAAAAGGCAGCAGATGTTTTCTAAATTTAAATATAAAAATTAAGAAAATCCTTGAACCATTTCTGTCTTTACTTACTCTCTTAATTTTAATGAAAACAAATATAGGTTGAGAAGCTGTAGTGTGATCAGATTCATATAAACACTATTCAGTGACATAAAAGAAGAAACAGCTGAAACAGGAGTAAGTCCCTTAAGTATTTTGTTGAGTGAGAGAAGCCAGGCAGATTGTATACGTACATGCGAAATTCTAGACATAAAACCATAGCTAGATGTCATGTCCAGCATAGCATGCCATGACCAGGGATAGATCTGACTGGGGAGATGAAGAAAGGACACACACAGAGACAAGCAGAAAAGCTGGAATCAGGTAGATCAGGCCCTCTGATGGAGGAAATGAAACATCCTGGAAGCTCCCTATGGTTACTGTATAGAGTTGAACAGGGAGGTGGGATTGTTGCATAAAGATGAACAAGGAGGTGGGTTATTACACACAGATAAACAAGAGAAAGGGTTTAGGGCAAAAAGCTGGAGCAAGGACACAGGTTTAGCTAATCTTAGTAGGAGCCGTCTCTGTAAGGAAGCAGGTCATAAAAATCTAAGAGAGGACAGATATGGTGGACATTTTCTGCATATACTATCAACACCCCCACATGGATCAGAGAAAGGCTTTGTCATCCCCCTGAGCATCACCAGCTAGGGAAGGGATTTTGTCACTTCCATGGGTCTAACTCTAGGGACCCTAACATAGCCATGCTAAACAAAGTCACACACAGGACTTCACTACTCAGGGCTTCCTCCACTCCCCATAATTAAAAGTAGAAAAGCCTTGCTTGCTAGTGAGAAAAGAGACAGAAAGAAATGGACTACAAAGAGGCCCAAGAGAGTCTTGTGTATGATGAAAACAGTCTCGACCATGGTTGTAGTAATGATTACTGCATATGTTTTCAGAGTTCATTCAACTACCCATTTAAATTGATAATTTATTCCTTACATAAAGAGGCTCCAACTATCCCAGCTAGGAAATGCCCATGGCCTCCTGGGAGTTACCAGAGCAACTGAGTTATATCACAATCTCTGGCTCCCCAAACCTCCTCTGCCTAACACCTCAGCCTTAGACCCTGACACGCCATGGCTGCTAGAGAAGATTCCTATATTACACTCCCAAGGTTCAGATTATGCTGCCTAGCTCAGAAAGCTGCTAATACAACCCCAGTGAGGATTATATTGTAAGGTACCTGATGACTCTTCATTGGGATACAGGCTCTTAACTATTCTTCTGTGACCAGTTTCCCAAAAGGACAAGGAGACAGACTTGCTCTTTTATCAACATTTAAATTCAGTTTCTTTATGGCTACCCGGCTCATTGTGGTGGTGAGATCTTGCTTTTGTCACGACCCCATGAATAATGACGCCCAGGTTCTAGGCTCTGAGAAGCAAAGAAAAGGTCCTAACCTTAAAGGAGTCTTTACGGGAGCGCAGAAGTGCGACATCCAGACCTGTGCAGAAATCTCACTTCTCCATCACCAGGCATAACTACTAACCTTTTCCTTCATCTCACCATCACAGGAATACAGGTCTGAAATTCTGAATAATTCTAAATAATAAGCTGCATTTTCGGAGTTATAGTTGTTACTAATAAAGATTTATATCAGAATGTCTATAAAACATTTTACATATTTTGTATCATATTAAATATATGTAAATTCAGTGAGTGCCTATGATGTGCCCAACACATGCCTCTGGTAGACACTGTCTCATCTGCTTCTCACACTAATCCTGATAGTGACACATATCTTTATAAAGATCAGTGACATGCCAGTTGCTTTGGAGATAAGTTCTCTAAAGTCCAGGAACAAATAGCCCATTATTTAACATTTGGCTAGCGTAGATATGCTTCTAAATCATTTGAGATATACATGAAATCTGGAATCCTCACTTGAACTGTGGATCAAAGCTTTGTTTGAATTTGTATTTCTCTGAGCTTGGTCCTTTCACACTTTGTAGCTCTGTGCAGACCTAGACAAGAAGTTTCTATCTAGGTTAGTTTTCTTGATTCGTAATAAAGAAACTAGATTCTACATTATTGTACTTTGAAATGATTCTTAAAATATTCATAAAATTAACACAGTGTCAATTGTTGGGATGATTTCTAGCTCTAAAGGGAATATACACAACTTTCTCTTCCATTTAGATTGACTTTCCATGCTGCGGGTCTTATTCTGCCCTTGAGCTTGCCTTCCATTCTTTAGCGCGGTGAACAATTAATGGGGAAAATATATGAAGCTTCAGGTTTGAATGAGTCTATGAGGGCCATCCTAACAGATTCATGTTCTCTCCTAACTATTCTAAAAATGGCCACCAGACCAGAACGTCCTCTACCAGAAGTCCTCCCCTGTCACTTACTTGATCTGGATACTTGCTCCCAGTGATCTCTGCTACAGTGTTGAAGGAATCAGCATCTGGGTAGGTCTTTGCTCCCATCTCCAGATGAACAACAATTTTGTTCCCACGAGAAGCCATTCGTGACATCATTTCTGCATCTTCCACTGTGATACAGGCTGTCGGGATCTTGGGCACACCATCTTGATATTCCTGAATACCTGTGTGAGGACTTGAGAAAATGCACCACCAGATTACCTCAAGGGTGAAAACTTAGCCAAAGCACTTATGTATTGACCCAGACTTTTACTGATGTGTGGATTTGCTTTTAATATGAATATAACTTTTAGTTTCTATAAGACTGTGCAAACCTAAGTTTAATAATTATGTCATCTAAAAGATTACATTTTTGTAGTTTGGACAATCCTAATGTGGCAAATTGGCATAATCTCTTCAGGATAGTGACAATGCTGTCATAACCAAGAATTAACTGTAGTAAGGAGGTTGCTTGCTTGTTCCCAGCTGCCCAGACCCCAAATAATCACTCAGAAACTATATTATTTAAATTACTGCTTGGCCAATTACTTAGGCATATTGCTAGCTAGCTCTTACATCTATTATTAACCCATTTCCATTATTTTATATTTTACTGTAAGGTTAGTGGCCTATTGGCAAGGTCCAGCTAGCAGCTGGCATCTTTCCCCTCTGGTGGCTACATGGCACATGGCGTCTCTCTGTCTCTGCCGTCTTTCTCCCAGCATTCAGTTTAGTTTTCCCTGCCTACCTCTATTCTGCCCTGCCAGGCCCAAGACAGCTTCTTTATTAACCAATAGTATTCATAGCATGAAGAGGGGAATCTCACATAAAAAAAAAACAAGAAATGAACTCATGTAAAGAAGGCAAGGGAGCCTCTGAAACCCATCAAGGTATAGATAAGATCCCCATGTGTGGCAAGAAACCATGTCAGATTCTCTCAGCTCTATAGTTACAGACTAATACTGGGCCTCCCCTCTATCCATCCAAACACAAAACACAATATTCAATCCTGTGATGATGCAGAAAATTGCATAGATAAAAAACAGTAAAACAACCAAGAAGTTTTTGTAATGCTATTAAGAAATGCTGATTATTTTGTTAGAAGAAAAGGAAATCTATTATATTTATGGCACTAATAGAAACAGTTATTTGTGATGGAAACTCAGAATAACCCAGAAAATTCATAAGACCAAGATGCTAAAATCAAGTGTACAGTGTTTAACACATATAAAATATTCCAACAACTCAATAATAAAAATAAAATCCAGTCAGGTGGTGGTAGCACAAGCTGGACAGTGGTGGTGTATGCCTTTAATTCCAGCGCTTGAGAGGCAAAGGTAGGTGGGTCTCTGTTAGTTCGAGGCCAGCCTGGTCTACAGAGCAAGTTCCAGGATGGGCTCCAAACCCACAGAGAGAAACAACCAAAAACCAAAAACCAAAAAAAAAAGAAAAAAAAACAATTCAATGGAAGAGCAAGACACAATAGATACTTTTCCAAAGAAGACAGAACAATGAGTAGTAAGAAGATGGAAATACTAATACATGTCCTTTGTCCTTGGTCATCATGAAAATGCAAATCACAACCATGAGGAGCTGCTACCTCACACTCACGAAAGCAGCTCTGAGGAAAAGACAGATGGAAACCAGTTCTGGGGAGGATGTGGGGAAGATGGAATACTAATGGCTGTGGCAGGAACAGCAACCTATTTTTGCTTGTGGGTTTGAATATTCGGGCTCCAGCTTGTGATGCTATTGCAGGAGATTGTAGAAACTTTGGGACTATGGCTATACAGCTGAGTGGACCACTGGAGGCAGTCCTTGAAGGTAACACCCATGTAAGGTTCAAGCTCAGTCTCTCTGCTTCCTGGTCTTGCAGAGAAGCTCGTCCTACAAGCTCTTGTCTCCATGAGGTTCCATCACACATTCCCTGAAACTTCCTGAAGCTGTTTTGGTCAGCTATTTTGTCCCAGTGCTAAGAAAAACCATTAACACACCACATGACACAGTGTTTCTAAACATACCCAAGAGAACTGAAAAATCACATGCACTAAAAATTTTCACAGCAGTC